>CM065685.1:3251900-3288334 GCA_017654935.2 Phymorhynchus buccinoides | reverse complement strand
CCAGGGTGATCGAGATATTGCTGCCGTCTTGAGCTTTACGCCTCATTTCTTCTCAGCTATTTTTCAAAACAAATGTCATCTAAGCGTCGGAGAGAATATGATTCGGATTCCGACACTGAAGTCAGAGTGGTAGCTTCCAAAACTAAAGAGGTCTGGCTGAGATTCCTGGTGGTCGACGGCTTCCAGGGTATAGTTTGTATGTGTTGGATTCAACTGTGTCAGTTCAATGTTTTCTAAAAAATGGCTTGAAGGGGAATCTTGAGCGGAAATCTTCTTTGATACACACTGATGGCAAATTTATTAATTTCCAAAATTATGTTCTCTGAGGGAATATATTTCCAAGTCTTTCAAAGATGTTAAAAAGCAGAAGGATGGAACTTACCTTGTAAATTCCCCAAATCAAAGTGCATCTAGAAAACTGAAGGAAAAGGACGAAACCACTGTGCAATTTGGAGGAAAGGAGGTTCGTGTCATGGTGTCTGGCCACCGTACGTTAAATTCCTGCAAAGGGGTCATGCGTTGCGGTGCATCGAGACATCTTCGTGACATCTTGAAGGACATCTCCGAGGCCGAACTGAAAGATTACCTGAAAGACCAAGGGGTGTTGGATGTGAGGCGCCTTCACGCATTCCGTCAGGGAAATAAGGTGCCCACATTCACATACATCGTGACATTTGCCATGGCGCAGGTTCCTTCCGACATCAAGATCTTTTATGAGAATGTTAAGATTGATGTGTTTGTGCCTTCTCCGTTACGTTGCTACAAATGCCAAAGGTTCGGACACACCAAGGACAGATGCAGGGCCACCTCAGAGATTTGTCATCGGTGCGGCAAAGAGTCCCACGACAAAGGCACTCCGTGTTATGCATCCTGCGTCAACTGCTGCGGGAAACATGAGTCAAGCTCCAAGGATTGCCCTCAGTGGAAGCTGGAGTCTGACATTCAAAGGGCTCGTGTCTCGGAGCGTTTGACGTTTGTTGAGGCCAAGCAAAAAGTACTAAAGGATCGTCCGTCAGGCTTTAGTTTCGCTGATGTTGTCTCCCGCAAGCCCAAAATGGTAGATTTTGAAGCTCGCCCATGTGTTTCTTGTTCTTTATTTACTTTATTAGGCAGGATTTCTGACCCACAGGGTTTTCCTGGCAAAGTTTAGTCATGTGAGCAGATTTGTGTGTGTGTGCATGCTTTTAATTAAATATCAAATCTAGGTGCTTTTGTAACCCTTTGTGCAATGATGTTTTATCGAACACCTTTTGAAAGTCCACAACGCTTGGATGTAATCTACCATATACATAGTTTTAATGCATTGTGTACTATGCTGTTTTGAATTTTTAAAAAATGTCTACATTCTGTGGTCTTTTCTGAAACCTGCATGTCCATTTGATAGTAAGTTGTTTGACTCAAATATTGGTTTATTCTAGTACAGTGGAACCTCCCTTATAAGACCTTCAAAAATCATCCAAAATGAGGTCTTATAAGGGAGGTAATTTTAATAGTGACTCGCAAAGAACGGCAATATCTCGGAGAAGTAGGTCTTATATGGGAGGGTGTCTTTTAAGGGAGGTTCCACTGTATAAATAATAATAAAGGCCCTTTATGATCAGCTGGCCATTGATGTGAATTGTCATGTCTCCCTTTGCCCTCCTTAACGAAGGTCCCAGAGATCTTTATCACATGTTGTCTTCATATTTGGTCTGGGCTTTTTCTTCTGAACTGACACATCATTTGACAATCTGCTACAGAGCCGGGTCAAGATATTCCATATTGGCAATGTTTTAATCCTGTTCTGTTCTGCCTTCCTACATATACGATTACCATAGAGTACATATAATGTACTACATATCAATCAAGAATGTTGCTTTAAAAGTTGTTTTTATCCTTGTCATTTAACTTGGGATTTTTTGTGTTTTACTCAAACTTGAAAAACTTTATATCTGCTTGTCATTTTGCAGGGTATTGGTGTGTGTGTGTGTGGGTGTGTGTGAATTGTTTTGAACTTTGAGTCTTGTTCTGGTATTGCAAATTGTATGATCAACATATGATGTGGGTCTCCAAAGAAAAACATTTCCTTTGATTTAAGCATGTTTTAAAAATTACGTCTATCAATAATTCAGGAAAGACAAGGTGACTATGAATATTTATTTTTATTTTTTGACAAGGTTGTGTGTTTTGTTTTTTCTTTCTGGCTGTTTTTTTGTGTTTGTTCTTAGTATGATTTTTTATAGGTGCATGAGTGACTGCGCGTAACTATCTATGGATGGGGAATTGTTGAGTGTTGTGAAAGATGAACTGAAATTTGTAAAATTGTACATAACCTATTGTGTACATACCTGTATGTACATATGACTCATATTTATTGAACAACAATTGTGCATTTGATTGATTCTTGGCTTTGCTTTTAAATTCGTAAATTGAGAGATTTGTATTGAAATTTGACTGATTATTTTTTGGTTTATAATTTGAAATGATGTTTGAGTTCAGTTTGACTTGTGTGTGCGTGCTCACTGCTGTGTAAATTTAGAATGTTCTAGTTAAATCAACCATCCCGCACTCTCCGTTCTAGCAGCAAGAAACTCCTCAAAGTCCCCCACATGAAACTCAAGTCCTTTGGTCACCACTCATTCAGCTATCAAGTACCCACAATCTGGAACTCGCTCCCTTTCCACCTTCGGTCCGCTCTGTCTCTGTCTGCATTCAAGTCTGGCCTTACAAATCATCTGTTCAAAAAGTTCCTTTCCACCTCATAATTTCAATTTCAATCTCACACACAAAACCCGTGTAAAGTGTGTGATGCTGTTTGCGTTGTGAGCTAGTTTATACATGATGTGCTGTGTGTGTTCATTTCTCAGTCTCTCAATCTCTCTTTTTCCATCCTGCGCTTTTTTGACTTTTATATACATGTGCTGTGGTTGTTTCTTCCTTATGTCTATCCATCTCTCTTTTTCCAGCTCTCTCTTTACTCCCCCCTTAATACCCCCCCCCCCCCCCCACCTACCCCCTCCCCCCCTATGCCATTTCTTCCCCCCACCCCCCCTCCTCCACCCCCCTCTGTCGCTCCTTCCTACCACCCCACCCATCTTCCCTTCACTCTCTCTGCCTTTCTCGTCAATATAGTTTTACTATTCCCGTATGGTTTGGGAATGTGTGAAGCTCTGTATCACCTACTCTCCCTCCCCGAGAATTTGACGAGAGAGCATAAATGGCTGGTGCGTAGCTGAACAACCATGCCTTGAGTTTTTCATATTTTTTGTGTGGATTTTTTTCTTTTAAATGGTGTCAATAATGTGCATGTGGTGGGTGGGATGAACGGTGTGAGCTTTTTTTTTCTTTTTGCTTTTTCCATATTGTTTTGTAGGTTTTTTGTTTTGTTTTTCTTTCTCTTTTTTCTTCTTGATTGTTTTCTCTCGTAATATTTTTAAAGCGCTCTGAGGATGATTTTTTTTTTTATCATCGAAGAGTGCTATAGAAGCTTTATTTATTATTATTATCTGATTATATTTGGTGTGTTAAGTGAAAGATGAATTAATTAATGATAAAAAACAACAACATTTCCTATTCATACAGGTGCAGGGCTGCCAACCGTCACCCCTGAGGGGTATTTGTCCCTGGTGTCAAAAAGAAAATGGAAACAGTTAGAAGGGGCACCCTGTCCCTGGAATCCAATTTTCTGTCTGGTGTCCCTGGAAACTTAGTAATAGTAGAATAACATTTTTGTAGAGCAGTCACTTGTCTTGTTGGCTAACCTTACTATTGAATACAGGAATGCCCCAAACAACAGGCAGTGTGGACATTGTGTAGAGCAGTCACCTGTCTTGTTGGCTAAACTGTTGAACACAGGAACGCCCAAAAACAACAGGCACTGTTGACATTTTGTAGAGCAGTCACTTGTCTTGTTGGCTAACCTTACTATTGAATACAGGAACGCCCCAAACAACAGGCAGTGTGGAGTCACTTGTCTTGTTGGCTTACCTTACTATTGAATAGAGCAGTCATTTTGTGTCTTGTCTTGTTGGCTACAGGAACGCCCCAAACAACCTTACTATTGAACACATTGAATACAGGAACACCCCAAACAACAGGCACTGTTGACATTTTGTAGAGCAGTCACTTGTCTTGTTGGCTAACCTTACTATTGAATACAGGAACGCCCCAAACAACAGGCAGTGTGGACATTGTGTAGAGCAGTCACTTGTCTTGTTGGCTAACCTTACTATTGAATACAGGAACGCCCCAAACAACAGGCAGTGTGGAGTCATTGTTGTGAACACAGGAAGAGCAGTCAGTCACTTGTCTTGTTAGCTAACCTTACTATTGAACACAGGAACAGGAATGCCCCAAAACAACAGGCAGTGTGGATATTTTGTAGAGCAGTCACTTGTCTTGTTGGCTAACCTTACTATTGAATACAGGAACGCCCCAAACAACAGGCAGTGTGGATATTGTGTAGAGCAGTCACTTGTCTTGTTGGCTAACCTTACTATTGAATACAGGAACGCCCCAAACAACAGGCAGTGTGGATATTTTGTAGAGCAGTCACTTGTCTTGTTGGCTAACCTTACTGTTGAATACAGGAACACCCAAAACAACAGGCAGTGTGGACATTTTGTAGAGCAGTCACTTGTCTTGTTGGCTAACCTTACTATTGAATACAGGAACGCCCCAAACAACAGGCAGTGTGGATATTGTGTAGAGCAGTCACTTGTCTTGTTGGCTACAGGAACGCCCCAAACAACACCTTACTATTGAATACAGGAACGCCCCAAACAACAGGCAGTGTGGACATTGTGTAGAGCAGTCACTTGTCTTGTTAGCTAACCTTACTATTGAATACAGGAACGCCCCAAACAACAGGCAGTGTTGACAGCAGTCACCTGTCTTGTTGGCTAACCTTACTATTGAATACAGGAACGCCCCAAACAACAGGCAGTGTGGATATTTTGTAGAGCAGTCACTTGTCTTGTTGGCTAACCTTACTATTGAATACAGGAACAACCCCAAACAACAGGCACTGTGTGGACATTGTGTAGAGCAGTCACTTGTCTTGTTGGCTAACCTTACTATTGAATACAGGAACGCCCCAAACAACAGGCAGTGTGGACATTTTGTAGAGCAGTCACCTGTCTTGTTGGCTAACCTTACTATTGAATACAGGAACGCCCCAAACAACAGGCAGTGTGGACATTGTGTAGAGCAGTCACTTGTCTTGTTGGCTGACCTTACTGTTGAATACAGGAACGCCCCAAACAACAGGCAGTGTGGACATTGTGTAGAGCAGTCACTTGTCTTGTTAGCTGGCCTTACTGTTGAACACAGGAACACCCAGAGCAGCAGGCACTGTTGACATTGTGTAGAGCGGTCACCTGTCTTGTTAGCTGACCTTACTATTGAACACAGGAACGCCCCAACAGCAGGCAATGTTGACATTGTGTAGAGCAGTCACTTGTCTTGTTGGCTAACCTTACTATTGAACACAGGAACACCCCAACAACAGGCACTGTGGACATTGTGTAGAGCAGTCACCTGTCTTGTTGGCTAACCTTACTATTGAATACAGGAACGCCCCAAACAACAGGCAGTGTGGATATTGTGTAGAGCAGTCACCTGTCTTGTTGGCTAACCTTACTATTGAATACAGGAACGCCCCAAACAACAGGCAGTGTGGACATTGTGTAGAGCAGTCACTTGTCTTGTTGGCTAACCTTACTATTGAATACAGGAACGCCCCAAACAACAGGCACTGTTGACATTTTGTAGATCAGTCACTTGTCTTGTTAGCTGACCTTACTGTTGAATACAGGAACGCCCCAAACAACAGGCAGTGTGGACATTGTGTAGAGCAGTCACCTGTCTTGTTGGCTAACCTTACTATTGAATACAGGAACGCCCCAAACAACAGGCAGTGTGGATATTGTGTTGAGCAGTCACTTGTCTTGTTAGCTGACTTTACTATTTACTTTTCTGTTTAGTGTCCCTGGAAACTAGAGTAGAATAACATTTTTGTAGAGCAGTCACTTGTCTTGTTGGCTTACCTTACTATTGAATACAGGAACGCCCCAAACAACAGGCAGTGTGGACATTGTGTAGAGCAGTCACTTGTCTTGTTGGCTAACCTTACTGTTGAATACAGGAACGCCCCAAACAACAGGCAGTGTGGACATTGTGTAGATCAGTCACCTGTCTTGTTAGCTGACCTCACTATTAGACACAGGAACACCCCAAACAACAGGCAGTGTGGACATTTTGTAGAGCAGTCACTTGTCTTGTTGGCTGACCTCACTATTTAACCCAGGAACACCCAAACAGGCAGTGTGGATATTGTGTAGAGCAGTCACCTGTCTTGTTGGCTAACCTTACTGTTGAACACAGGAATGCCCCAAACAACAGGCAGTGTGGATATTTTGTAGAGCAGTCACCTGTCTTGTTAGCTGACCGTACTATTTAACCCAGGAACACCCAAACAGGCAGTGTGGACATTGTGTAGAGCAGTCACCTGTCTCGTTAGCTGACCTCACTGTTGAACACAGGAACGCCCCAAACAACACTGTTGACATTGTGTAGAGCAATCACCTGTCTTGTTGCTGACATTACTATTGAACACAGGAACACCCAAACAACAGGCAATGTTGACATTGTGTAGATCAGTCACCTGTCTTGCTAGCTAACCTCACTGTTGAATACAGGAACGCCCCAAACAACAGGCAGTGTGGATATTGTGTAGAGCAGTCACCTGTCTTGTTGACCGTACTAACCCAGGAAACCCAAACAGGCACCTACATTATGAATCACAGGAACTTACCCAGGAAAAACAACAGGCAGTGTGGACATTGTGTAGAGCAGTCACCTGTCTTGTTGGAATAAACTTACTATTGAATTGTGTACAGGAACTGTTGAATACAGGAACGCCCCAAACAACAGGCAGTGTGGATATTGTGTAGAGCAGTCACCTGTCTTGTTGGCTGACCTTACTATTGAATACAGGAACGCCCCAAACAACAGGCAGTGTGGACATTTGTGTAGAGCAGTCACCTGTCTTGTTGGCTGACCTTACTATTGAATACAGGAACGCCCCAAACAACAGGCAGTGTGGACATTGTGTAGAGCAGTCACTTGTCTTGTTGGCTGACCTAACTGTTGAACACAGGAACACCCAAAACAACATGCATGTGATGGACATTGTGTTGAGCAGTCACTTGTCTTGTTGGCTAACCTTACTGTTGAACACAGGAACGCCCCAAACAACAGGCACTGTGTGACATTGTTGTAGAGGAACACCCAGCAGTCACTGACATTGTGTGTCTTGTTAGCTGACCTTACTGTTGAATACAGGAACGCCCCAAACAACAGGCAGTGTGGTAGAGCAGTATTTTGTAGAGCAGTCACCTGTCTTGTTGGCTAACCTTACTATTGAAGTGTGGACAGGAACTGGCCCCCAAACAAACAGGCAATGTTGACATTTTGTAGAGCAGTCACCTGTCTTGTTGGCTAGCCTCACTGTTGTACAGGAAGCAAACAACAGGCTGTTGATATTGTGTAGAGCAATCACCTGTCTTGTTGGTTAACCTTACTATTGAACACAGGAACGGGCCCCCAAACAACAGGCAACTGTTGACCTTACATTGTGTAGACATTGTGTAGAGCAGTCACTTCTCTTGTTGGCTGACCTTACTATTGAATACAGGAACACCCAAAACAGCAGGCACTGTGGACATTGTGTAGATCAGTCGCCTGTCTTGTTGGCTGACCTCACTGTTGAACACAGGAACGCCCCAAACAACACTGTTGACATTTTCTTTCTGTTTAGGTGTTACTGAACACCAAAAACTCTTGAATATAGAAGCATGTTGGCACCGAAAAGCAACAAAAGGACTACCTCAAAATATTTCAGTCGCAGAAATGTTACTAGATCATGAAATATATTTTTCATGATGGCCTGATATTGCAATGTTTTGTCCCTGGAAAATAAGTCTGTCCCTGGTTTTAAGCAGTTTGTCCTTGGAAACTGCAACAGGGGGTATGCAGCCCTGCGTGTGTGAGATTCCTTGTTTTTGTTGTTGGCTTACCCTGGCTAAAAGACTCCAGGGATCATCCCAACAGCGGAAGCACTTGAAGTTCAAGATGAACACTATGTTACAAGTGCATCAGCTATGGATGAGAACATTACGTGTGTGACCGTTTTTGATTACCCCGCCGTGGTGGGCATCCACGCTGCGTCTTCGGGGGATTTGGGAAACTAATGATGTTTATGCTAGGAGCTTGTCAGTCAGTCATGGCTAAAGACAATCGCCGCATGACTATGCAGAGCATAACATTTTGATGTAGCCTTGGTGTTCTAGCCTATGTCAATTGGTCTGACACAGCCTTAAGCCAAGGTGCGGTCCCTTGTTTTATGAAGTGCTGAGTTGAAAATAAAATAAAACTTGAAATGTTACATTTTGAAATAAGTATGACTGGGTGACTTTCATGTCTTTCAGTGTGTGTATTGTCTTAGTTGCACCAGAGGTAATGTCTTTGTGCTTGCCAATCTCTCTCTCTCTCTCTCTCTCTCTCTCTCTCTCTCTCTCTCTCTCTCTCTCTCTCTCTCTCTCTCTCTCTCTCTCTCTCTCTCTCTCTCTCTCTCTCTCTCACTCACACACGCACACACACACACACACACACACACACACAGAGGAGACAAGACAAAGAGAAACAGCCAAGGGTCAAGTACAGACCTAGTTAAGTTGTAAACACCTCTTTCCAGACAGTTAAACCGTGGGTCCAGTTAAGTGGTGTCTTGATGGCCAAACTATGACCATTAGCAAGTAAAGGCTTAATCCCGTCCATTTCTTCAACTGTTAGACTTAACGCTGATGACCAACAAGATCCCCTGGAGACTGGATGTTGATCCCCCGAATCCCCCCTCTCCTGAACTACTGAAAGGCTAACGTCCATTCCGCCTCTCCCTCTATTTCTGCTTTCAGGAGAAGACTACCACACCCGATGTCAAGACTAGGACAGTTAAGGGCCAGCCACTCTGCATACGACTTCACCCCAATACGACACGATTGTGACGATGTCTGTGAGTCATGATTCACGTGAAATACTTCCGTCTAAAAAATAACTCTACTATTTTCGTTCACTATACTCATGTAGACCGCAATACACGAATCAAATAAAATGTCCGATACAAAAATAAGATATTTATGCGGCCGATCAGATTTGTGTGCGTGGAGGGTTACAAATATAGTGAACATAACTAGTAGGATTTCATCAGAGTAAATCAGAATCAATAAATTTCATCAGATTTATTTAGACAGTATTTAATTTCACGTCAATCATGCCTCACAAATGTCAAAATCGGATCGTAGTGAATCGAATCGTATGCAGCGTAGCGGTAGCGGCCCTTTACTGATGTTTACTAATTATTGCACTAGGATAGCTTAAAAGTAAGAAGCAAAACAAAAAAGGCACCCACTAAGAAGCAACCCATCACAGTGCATACTGCATTGCCCGTATAATAATAATCATAATAATAATGAGGAAAATGTATGTAGCGCCCATCCTACTATGTAGGCTACAGGGCACTTTGCACAAAATTGAAATGGAATAAAAACATGAAACACAAATCCAATAACATGAGCAGACAAAACAATACCGGTCAGACTTCGTTTGGCCGGTAAAAATGCACATAACAATCAGCAACAACTGCTGTTACTACTACTACTACTACTCAATATGAGAACAGTAAGCACACCACTCCAAACGATCCAACATGGGGTATAATGATGGTAATGATATCACAAACTATAAACAACTTACTTTAACTTATGCAACAATTCAAACAAGTTGAGGATTTTTCATGGTCTTTTATTCAAGAAAACGTTAGAATGTAGAACACAAAGATTCACAGGTTTTCATTTTAACACATCCTTTTAGAAAACGCGCTTGTTTAAACTAATGTGATAACCACACAAAGAAAATAAACATGAATATGAAAAATAACATTAACATTGTATGTGTTATAATGAATGAAATTAGGTTGCTGAAGAGATTAAAGGGGGACAATGGAGAGAAGCAACAAGGGGAGGGATGGGGGTGGAACCATGCACATTTTATCACAAAACGGATAAATCTTTAAACTGGAAGTATGATGGCAATAAAATGATAATGCATATAAACCAGTTACATATAAATTGGCATCAACTTCTAACACATGGACCATGATATAATCCTTGTTTCTGGACATGCATCAGGGCTCCCAATCGTCTTGCAAAACAAGGGCTCCGAGGGACTCCTTCACTTACATTATAGAGGGTCCTGGAGGTGGGGTAGAGGGTCCCAGTAGCATAGATAATGCTAAAAAGATTTTTTCTAGTGCATCCCTGGGACCCCCTGCACATTCTTTTAGAGGGTCCTGTAGAATTTTAGTACTTCATAGACCCCCAAATGGGGGTCCCTGGGAGCCCTGATGCATATAAACCAGTTACATACAAATGTGCATCAACTTCTAACACATGGACCATGATAGAATCCTTGTTTTTGGACATGCCTTTTAAACATTTGAAACATCTCAACACTAATGGTCGACTTGGCTCGTTCCTTTCACCACGTCATGGTGCTGCGGTCGAGTGGGTCCAAACCTAGTGGTAGCCTTTGTTGGGGAGAGAGATGGACTCAACTCTCCTCCATACTTTGGACCCACTCAACCGCAGTGCCGCCACACAGTGACAAAAGGGAGCTAAGTCACTCATTGGACTCGCTGCAGTTTTTAAATTGCCTAGATTATGAGAATTTGAGAAGCAATGATTTTCTTACACACACAAACACACATATTTTGGGTGATAACCTATCTGGCAAATTCGAAAAAGTATGTTAACTTTTTATTTTTAGCAAACAGACGTATTTGATGTCCAGCAGGCAAACCGAACAGAGACCTCAACAACAAACATGCACAACCTGGTCACATTTTGCAATGGTATTAATTGTGGTTCGTACAGCAGCTGAGAACAGGCCATTGTAAGCTGAAGAACATGGACATGTTGTACCCTTATTATTAATTAAGCAGCACTTCTTCTTCTGTGTTCCTAGGTCATAATGGGTAATGGGTAGGCCTACGTATGTGTCTGGTTTTCAGTTTTCACAGGTCTCCCTCCTGCATACAGCCGACACATTCTGATTTCGGAGGAGAATTAAATGTTACATCATGGAACAGAGGAAGAAGTTGACCAATAACGATCACACATTGAACAAATGATTTTATTTGATTCATTTAATTTAAAGTCTGTTCACAACAATTGTGATATTAGACTTAAAAAAATAAAATAAAAACAAAAAACAAATCAATATTAATTAAAACGAGGGGGGGAGGATGTGTGTGAGTGTGCTTGCCAACAACAACAATACAATTTGCATAACAGTTAATCAAAGGCATGCTATGCAATGACAAAGATGTCGCAGCTTACTCAGTGTAGCGTGATGTGGTTGTTGACTCAAACTAGGTGCAAAGTATATCAACTCTGTGTGCTGAAGCCTTAGGGGCTAGTTGGAGACATGGTAGGATATACTAGGTGCAATGTATGTCAACTCTGTGTGCTGAAGCCTTAGGGGCTAGTTGGAAACATAAGAGATAATAGGTGCAATGTATGTCAACTCTGTGTGCTGAAGCCTTAGGGCTAGTTGGAGACATGGTAGGAGATGATGTGTACAAAGTATACCAACTGTGTGCTGAAGCCTTAGGGGCTAGTTGGAGACATGGTAGGAGATGCTGTGTACAAAGTATACCAACTCTGTGTGCTGAAGCCTTAGGGGCTAGTTGGAGGCATGGTAGGATATACTAGCTGCAAAGTATATCAACTCTGTGTGCTGAAGCCTTAGGGGCTAGTTGGAAACATAAGAGATAATAGGTGCAATGTATGTCAACTCTGTGTGCTGAAGCCGTAGGGGATAGTTGGTAACATAAGAGATTCTAGGTGCAATGTATATCAACTCTGTGTGCTGAAGCCTTAGGGGATAGTTGGTAACATAAGAGATTCTAGGTGCAATGTATATCAACGCTATGTGCTGAAGCCTTAGGGGCTAGTTGGTCTTTGAGAAGACATGATAAGAGATGAGATGACGGGAGCTGGGACGCCCATCTGAGCGCCATCACAGCAAAGGCCAGTCAGATACTCGGATTTCTCAGGCGAAACCTCAAGATAGCCTCCACTGAACTGAGGGCAAAAGCCTATATATGGCCTTTGTAAGGTCGCTTCTTGACTACGCCTGCTCAGTGTGGGATCCCTCCACTCAGAAAAACATCGACAGAGTGGAACTGATCCAATGAAGAGCTGCGAGGTTCGTCTCGAATCAATATCGGAGGACAGCCAGCATCACCGATATGGTACAGAGGCTTGGCTGGAATCCCCTGCAGCAAAGCCAGCAGGTTGCAAGTCTTACCATGATGTATAAAATACAGAATGACATGGCGAGCATCAACAAAACCAAGCTTGAACCACAGCCAGAGCGACAAAGAAGAGGGACTCACAACAATTCCTTGTTCCCCAGTGTCGCACACAGTACAGACAAAGTTCATTTTTCCCACGTACCATCAGGGAATGGAACGTCCTGCCACCAGCAGCAGTTGAGGCCAGAACCCCAGAGAGCTTTGTGATCAGAGTCTGGCAACACCTCAGTGGACAACCTCCTGCTGCAGACGCCACGTCTGATGGCCCCACTCTGGGGTCATCGGACTAACAAGCTACAATACTCCCCCCCCCCCCCCCCCCCCCCCGTTTTTCTTCTCCTCCCCTCCGCCCCATCCCCACTACCCCTTCTTCCAACAACCCAGTAGATCAACAGTTGGCTAGGCTTAGGCCTATGGTTCTCTTTAATCCACGCATAGCCAAGAACAAGATGAGTTGGATCCTGTGCAGGCCATGCTCCACTGAAAACAAATATAAGCCTTAATAATGATAATAATAATAGTACATTTATATAGCGCTTTACCTCAAATGAGCCCAAAGCGCTTTACAATCAAATGATCATCAACAAGTAGACAACAAAAAATAGTATTTACGAATGACAGAAACCAGCAACAACATGTATAAAGCAACACACACAGACGCATGTATGCACACACACGCACAAAACACAACATATACCTTCTATTTAATATCTCCTCATGTGCACACAAAAATAGACAACTGAACGAAAGGGCGCAAAAAATATTTAGCCTGCAGCAGGAAAGAGATGGGTTTTAAGAGAGGTTTTGAATGAGGAGACTGCGTTGGAGTGTCGGAGAGGAGAAGGCAGAGAATTCCAAAGGGATGGTGCTTGATATGAAAAAGAAAGTTGGCCAGCAAATTTGAGACGGATTGAGGGAAGGGAAAGTAGACGAGTATCAGAAGACGAACGTAGCTGGCGAGCTGGGATAGAGATGAAGAAGCTCGGAATGTAGAGAACGAAGGACCGGAGTGGTAATTATGATCTTATCTAGGGGAGCGAGAAATGACGAGCAGCATTATTCTGGACCCGTTGGAGCTTATCGGTGGGCAGCCAGCAAGGAGTGAGTTACAGTAGTCAACATGCAAGCAATTAATCTCACAATCAAATGAAATGTGAAACAGGAAATTGACACAAAATGATTAAAGAGTACATGTCTTTCAGGAAAAAACAACTCGTGTACATGTACACACACTGTTCGCTATCAACTCTGGGAACCACAATAAATAATAGGTCATATCACATAATTAATATCCGCACATTGTCTTTATACACACCATTCAAACAAAAATGGCATTATCAGAGGCTAGAAAACAAGATAGCTTTACAACAAAGTAAAATAACACGGGCTTGATGGGCTACTAGAACGAAGGTTTTGTATCATGCAAGAGTTATTTCCATTGGGCCTGTATGTAACAGAGCGGGGAAAGCCCTTGGGGGCTTCTCTGTTCTGCACTTGAAATACATTCCAGGCCAACCCTCCAGAACAGTATAGTTACCTCTGCATCGTAATGTAACATGACCAGCACCCTCAGGGGGAAAATGAACACAATATTCCTGAACTCAAATGGACACCACAAAACTCCTATTTTCTTAAAGATACACTGACGCACCACGATTAAGTCCCTTGTTTTTTTTTCTGGGTAGCTGTGACCCACATACAGATGTCCCCAACTTCAAATTGAGGCTGCTCTTTAAAATTATGTTTCGGTTTGAATTTGGGGGCATTTATATGGGAGTCAGACTTGGTCAAAACAAGATTTCTTCCCAGCTATAAGAGGGAAAACACGTGTGTTAGAAAACACGTGAAACCCGTGATTTTGACACGTGATTTGGTGGGAAATTATAAGAAGCTGAATTTGAAACACGTAGTCTAAATTCATTGTTAAGACATGAGGTGGCAAAGGGCAAAGTTAATAATTATGCACATTGTTCAAGTCCACACGTGGCAAATACATACATTTTATCACTAACTAGAACCTATATAACATTTAATACATGTCGAAGATGCAGCTGACAATTATTGGAAGATTTACGCAATTTGAACGTGTGCGGATGCACGCACGCACGCACACGCACACGCACACGCACACACACACACACACGTTCTATAATCAACACTGATTGCAACCTTTTTTGTTTCGTCTTATATGTGATGTCATCCAGTGGCGTCGAGTTAGTTCCACAACAATTAGTCGATTAGCAACAGCTTCGTCACAAGTCCGTTACCGCCAGTCTACAGTCTGAAAAAACGAAGTTCGGTTGCCCTTTATCAAAACATGCATGTGAACCTTTTATCAAAGGAACCCAGCGGGTGCGAGCTGGCTGGGTCACTATCCCTCTACGCCCATGCAGCACTTGGCCAAATGTCCTTGTTTCAAATGGAACCGACCCCCGTTTTTTCGTCTTTTTGTTCCAGAGGGTGTTAGAATGATCAAACGAGTGATCGTGGGCCCCAAAGGGAAGAAGAAGGAGCCGAGGACACAGTGTGTCGCTGCTTGCCAGTCACCTTGGTATTGGAAGAAGCCCGTGTTTTGATCTGACGTGATCAGGACATCATCTATTAGCTCCCCTCTCCGCTCCACGGGCATAACATGCACAGCCGTGGAGCTTCCCAAAGCGCCTTGCTGTTTATCCCATGAAGGTTCTCGTTGAACTACAAAGGAGCAGTGATATCCACCACTACCATGCATTTCACACTGCTTCGTTTCAGTTTGTGTTGTGCTATTGTTCATTCACTACATTACAATTTAAGAAACCACTCCCTTGTCCAGTATTTAACTGTTGGTCATCATTGCTGGCTTTTAAGGAAGTTCCAGTGGAGCTAGAGTTTTTAAAGCATCGCTATCAACCATTTAAAGCAGCCCTATCGAACAGTTTGATGTCTGTCGTGTTCGTGAGATTCCTGTTTGATGTCAAAAGCAGAACACTTGGTCCCTGTGCTTTCAGGTCTCTATGCTTCTGGTTTTTCTCCCTTTCTTGCGCAGTACGCGCAATAGAGCGTTAACAAAAATAGTGTAAAATTGGAAAACAAATCAAACATTGTCATGATAAATTGACAGTTTTTGTTTTGCTCAATCATATTAAGTGTTAATATAACAATAGATATTATTGAGGGGAAAAAAATCATATAATGGAATCAAATTGTAACTGACGAGTGGCGCAAGAAGAAACAATTGTATCCCTATTACAAACAGCCA
The DNA here is from genome assembly GCA_017654935.2 of Phymorhynchus buccinoides. NCBI lineage: Eukaryota > Metazoa > Mollusca > Gastropoda > Neogastropoda > Raphitomidae > Phymorhynchus > Phymorhynchus buccinoides. Next base: position 3,272,681 of record CM065685.1, on the reverse strand, counting down.
ATCAGGACGCTTATCACAACAGCCAATCAAGGTGCAGCATAGAAGCAGTAGAGAGCAGTGTGGACAGCAGTAGAAGCGCCGTGAGAAGGGAGGAAGAGTGAAGCCAGAAGGAAGGAAGAAGTGGAGATGAACCTCCCCCGGACCCTCCCATGTTGGACTGCAGCACCTGGCCTCTGGAGTCTGGAAAACAAGGCAACCAGAGACAGTCGTTTATTTTATGGTGATGTTTGAAAAAGTACGCAGTGACATAAGCTTAATTCCTCTTTGAAAATGTGTGCATAGCGGCAATATTGTATTGTATTGATTGATTGATTGTATGTCAGTGGCAATATTGTACGGTGAACTACCAGTAGTATATTGGCGTATGTCAGTCAGTCCTTTCTGACCATGACTGCCAGATAGCAGAGGAGGTGGATGCTATTCCGGCGGGCTGGGATAGATAGTGTTTACAATGGAGATGCGTTACCCAGACTACATCCCCAGTCTCCGCCGAAGGGATTTGAGGACAGCTGGCGTTGGGGGGTAAAGGCCAACCCATCCCTTTGGCTGCAGCACCAGAGCCAGTGCAAAGGCCCCCTCGTTTGAGAGTCATAGTCTTCCACAAACGACTTAGCTGGTAACAAAGATTCGATTATCCCTTTTAAAAAGTTAGGTCTACTCTGATTGGTGATACACGTAATATTCATACCATTTTCCCAAATCTCTGAACTGACACAACAGGCATCCCTGTCAGGATTTAAAAAAAACTAATTTTCATTATGATCGATTTTATAGTTTAGGATGTGAAGACTAAAACTGTTTTTCACGCAGCAGTGCAAAGGATCTCATTCCAATCGTAGGCATAGGCCTACTCCCGTCCTTGTAGAACTTAAGGGCCAGCCACACTGCATACGATTCGATCCCAATGCGATCCGATTGTGACGATGTCTGCGAGTCATGATTCATGTGAACTACTTCCATCTAACAATAATGCTACTAGTTTCGCTGTGACGATGTCTGCGAGTCATGATTCATGTGAACTACTTCCATCTAACAATAATGCTACTAGTTTCGCTGTGACGATGTCTGCGAGTCATGATTCATGTGAACTACTTCCATCTAACAATAATGCTACTAGTTTCGCTGTGACGATGTCTGCGAGTCATGATTCATGTGAACTACTTCCATCTAACAATAATGCTACTAGTTTCGCTGACTCTACTCAAGTAGACCCCAATAGACGAATCCAATAAAATGTCTGATACAAAAATACAGATACAGTCAAACCTCTATTACAAGACCCTCCGTTAAAAGACCTCCTTTTTCTGACTGTATATATAATCTTCAGATTCGTGTACGGGGGACTACACATATAGTGAACATAACTAGTAGGATTTCATCAGATGTATTTAGACAGTAGAATTTAACGAGAATCATGCCTCACAAATGTCGAAATTGGATCGCATTGTGATTGAACCGTATGCAGTGTGTCTGCCTCTTTATGGGCTAGTTCTAATAGAACCGGGAATATGACTTGTGACAGGAAAAAAGATAATTATGCTTTGTTTTGTGGTCTACACAACCTTCCATTGTGTTATTGAAACCAGCAAGGGTGGGTTAAAATATGCTGATAGTGATACATATTATTTTTTGTGTGGATCGAATGGGCAACTTAGGACAATAATTTGACCGCCAGAGGGCAGTCAAACCGTTAGGGGCTTATCACGCGCTATTCTTAGTTGGGCGTAGTGAGAGAGAGATAGAGAGAGGGTGGGACTCAACTCCATATCTCTCTCTTTCACTACGCCCAACTAAGAACAGCGCGTGATAAGCCCCTAACGGTTGGACTGCCCTCTGGTGGTCAAATGATCGTCCTAAGCTGCCCATTCCAATGACAAAGGTAAAGAACTCTACCCGTCTTACAATATCTATGCAAGTCGAGTGTAGTATAACACTACATTTAAAAACAAATAACATTAGTATATTACTCGGGTCTTTCCTGGTATTGCAGTACCTCCAGGATCGACCCACTATCTTAACTACAAATGTCCCGTATGTACCTGTTCCGGGTCGGAGGACCTTAAACAGATTTTCATGAACACTACATTAAACTTGGGTAGGTACCGTTTCGCCCTGGGGGTTTTTTTTCGCCCTCTCAGGGCGAAACGAAACTCCATCAACCCCGCACTGGCAGTGCCGCTTCGTCCTGGTAACCCATGTAATTTCGCCCTGTCGCCTTTCGCCCTGTTCCCATTCTGCCCTGTCTCTCGAGTTCACTGTGAATTGTCATCTATCTCTCGTGGAAATAAACTGAACAGTTTGATTTGCCATCCCACTTTTTATCATGTGCTCTTATTCTTTTCTTCCTATGATGTTCATCTGCTGTAACTGGCAATTATCGACATGTACTGGGGTTACAACACATTTTGCTGCAGTTTCATATTACTTGGGCTACGGTTATGAGGCTCGGTAACAGGATGCAAAAATATGTGAGCATAAGTCTTGAAAAACTTATGTTAAGGTTCACTGCTGAATTTTAATATTGACAACCTCTATTGAACTGAACTGAATCTTAGAGAGAGGCAGGGCAAAATGGGAATAGAGCGAAACGAAACAGGGCGAAAAAGACCTGCCGTAATTGTTGGGGCGAAAGGAGAACGGGACGAAACGGGACGTCCTCTTAAGCTTCACCTTGCTCTGCCCTGGAGGAAATCCACGGGTCAATGTGGGTGGCAGGGGGGTGGTAGGGGTTGACGGGCCGCTGAGAGTTGCTGCCCCTGCCCTGCACGTGCGGGAAGAGTGCATCCTGGGAAGGGTGGTGGTCCAATGGCGGGGGCAGCACCAGGAAGGGAGTGGTCCTCAATGGACGGGTGGTGGTGGTTGTTGTAGTGGTGGTGGTGGGGGTGGTTCTTATGGAGGCGGAATAATCTGGTCATAAAGAGTAGGCCTACAATAATGCACAAAGGAAGGCAGGGCAGGGAAGGAAGGTGGTATAGTGAGTAACACGTTCGCCTGCCGATTTCAATGCGTGACTGCAACGTGAGTGATCCGGGTTTGAATCCCGGCCTCGCCCTTTCTTTCTAGTTCAACAGGAAAATCGAACTGAACGTCGAGTCCTTCGGATGGAGACTTAAAGCTGATAAGAGATTATGACCCGTGCGCTATACGCACACAAAAATCCCACGGCAGTTAAAAGTCGGTAAGAACAGGGAGAAATCCTGCTGCCTGGTATGGCCAAATTGATAGCTAGGTTTTCCCAAATCTGTCCCCCCCCCCTCACCCTGTCCCCCAAAAAAAACCCCCACACACAACAAAAACAACAAAACTAAATGTGTAGGCGCTGTGACGTGCTCTCCAGGGGAGAGCTGCCCAAAGTTCACGGAGATAAGTCTCTGTGACTAGAATATAAGGAAACCAGTAAGTTAAGGCCAAGAACTGAACAACACTGTGACATTTAAAGTGTATGTTTTTTCTGTACTTATGTTAGCCTAACTCTCAATGCATTTTGTACATGATCTCTTAAGATGATAAGATGTTAACATCTAAATATTTTTATCATTATCGTCGAACAACAGTACTTATTTACATGCTATAGTCTTTATGAAAGGTTTTTCTCACCCCCACCCCACCCCAGCTTCCCTCTCTCTCTCCCCCCCCCCCTCTCATCTCTCTCTCTCTCTCTCTCTCTCTCTCTCTCTCTCTCTCTCTCTCTCTCTCTCTCTCTCTCTTTAACGTTCGCCATAAAGAATCTATCTCTCCCCCTCTCTCTTTGCTGCCCCCCCCCCCCCCCCTCTCACCATATAGGATCATGTTCTCAGAGTCCTCTCCAATGTCGTTGGAAGCCACACAGGTGTATGCTCCATAGTCGTGCCTCTCGATGCTGAAGATGCGCAGACTGAGGGTAACGGTGTTACGATCTTCGTCATAGGTCTCGAGCCGGTATTTCTGGGCCAGGTTTTCCACCTTTTTGCCCCGTCTGTGCACAAACATGCAGAGTTTTTTATTTTTAAATGACACATGTATAGATAGATAGCAGTGGCGTAGGAACGTTTTCAAGCCGGGGGGGGGGTGGGGGCAGGATTGCCAACAAACCGGGGGGCGCAAGCGCACGGACAAGACGAATGGATGGATAGGTTAAATTACATGACTTAGTAAATCCTACAAAAATACTTTATTATTTGTTATTTTTAAACATAATCATAATCAATGATATAAAAAAATCTATGAATGAAATAAAACATGATGTGAATTGAAAGGAGACAACAAAAAAGCATAAAAATACAACCATGTTTGGGGCGGATCAGCCAGTCATGGAAGAGGGGAGGGGGTAGCTCCAAGTGGTCAGTTGGGGTGGGGTGATGGGTCTGGGGGGATTGCCTCCCAGAAGCTGATGATAATTTGAATGTAAAAGATGCAATCAAGGCTTCTCGTGAGAGAATAACTGTAGCATGGAACTACAATTTGTCTTCCTCTTTTTCTTTCCATTTTTTGTCTGAGGGGGTGGAACCCCTGTAACCCCCCTCAAATCCATCTGTGATGCAGTACCAAGTCCATGACAGCAATGTGTATTGAATGGGCTGAGACTTAACTCTTTCGTTTCCTTGTGTCCTTTCTGTTTTTTTTGGTTTTTTGCCGTTATAAATTTGGGAGGGGGGGAGGGCAGAGAGATAGGTCTGCCCCCCCTCCTCGAAGCCAAGGGGGGGGGGGGGGGGGGCAGCTGCCCCCCCCTGCCCCTACCCGTTCCTACGCCAGTGGTTCATAGAAAGACTTGTGTGATCCATGCTCTTGTCTCTCTATGAAGAAGATACATTACAATCGCGTTAAAAGTATCTGGATCGGTATTTTTGGGCACGATTTCCCACCTTTCGTCCCGGCAAACATAGGCAAAAACATTGTAACTACACACAGACAGACGCCACACAGAAACTCACAGAAAGGTATGTGTTATGCTGAGCTCCATAGTCATGTTACAGATAATGTGAAGATTCCCACACTGAGAGTAGCAACGTTAGGATTATCATTATATTTCTTGACGATTTACCCCACGCGCACATCTTAAGTAGGGCCTACCAACACAAGAATGGACATAATAACCAAAATGTTTTGAATTATTAGAACATACATTACACCATTAAAATTAGCACAATATCATATAATAAAAAGGCAAGCGTGTGTCTGTGTGAAACACAAAACGGGTCTTATAACTCCGCCGTTTTTCGACCGAATCGCTTCACATTTGCTATGAGCCCTAACGGAGCGATGGCAACAGCAACCGAGGCGGCCGTGTCATTTGCGCGGTTTGGCAAATGCGCGAAACGCGTATCCGCCGGCCTCTCGGCGCCCGTATCTCCAGCATTTCTGGGCGGATTGCCTTCAAATTTCGAAGGTAGATGACCAGGGTCGGGGACTATCGATGTACCAAACCGGAAGCGAATCGATTTATAAACGCGCGCGATATCCGCCGCTTAACCTTTTCACAAACTGCGGCGTAACCATACCAGATATTGACTCGCAATTTGGAACGGGCATGACCGGTAATAGTGACTATCTTGGTGAAAAATTTCAACAGCATCCATTCATAAACGCGCGCTATAACCCGATTTACATTTTGCAGGCAACCAAATCGGAAACTAATTTCATTCACCACTTTAGGCACGAATGTCTCGCTGCTACGGGTTAGCCCAGAAACGAGACGGTTAAAGAGCCGAGATTACTATACAGAGTTATCAACAGCTCGCTATTCACACTATTGTCTTCCACATAATTGCGGGTCACTGAGGTTAACTGACGCGTATTAGGTATTGTATTAGGTACTTTATAGTCACAGAGGCGTCTCTGTGAAATTCGGGTTGCTCCCACCTGGAGAGCGCGTCGCAGCCAGAGGCGCGCCACCCAATTTGGTTTTTGTGTGTGTTTTTTTGCATGCGATTTTGTCACTGATGAGGGGGGGGGGGGGGGGGGGGTAAATTTTGACCAAATGACAACTTTTTCGTTGCCACTGGGTTTAACGTATGCTAAGTGCATGGGCACACGGGACCTCGGTTTATCGTCTCATCCGAAAGACTCCACGTTCAGACCGTTAAGGCCTAGTGCAGAATGAGAGGAAAAAAATCCCCTGTACCCAGGTTCGAACTCGGGTTTACTTGACACGAAGCGAACGCGATACCACTGTGCCACTCTACACGCGTGTGTGTGGGGGTGGGTGGGGAGTTTCCATACAGGGGTAGCGCAGCGAGCTGTCAGAAGTCTCCCCAGCATGCCTGAACTACCGAAGAAGAAGAAGAACTTAGAAGAAGAAGAAGAAGAAGTACTACTCTCTCTCTCTCTCTCTCTCTCTCTCTCTCTCTCTCTCTCTCTCTCTCTCTCTCTCTCTCACTCTTCTCTCTCTCTCTCTCTCTCTCTCTCTCTCTCTCTCTCTCTCTCTCTCTCTCTCTCTCTCTCTCTCTCTCTCTCGCTCTATCTCTCACTCTTCCTCTCTCTCTCTCTCTCTCTCTCTCTCTCTCTCTCTCTCTCTCTCTCTCCTCTCTCTCGCTCTCTCTCTCTCTTCATCCCCCTCAGAACATATGGGTATATAAAAAAAAATACAGGGGGCGCGTGTGTGTGTGTGTGCATGTGTGCGTGAAAAGGTCAAAGTGAAAATAATTATGAAACACTTTCAAAAGAACAATGGCATCCATAGGTAGCCTCCATGTTGCATACATTTAAATAAAATGATGGTATAGGTCAAGATGTGCCACCCCCCTACATTTCTCGGTTAATTCCATTTTTCCGTTTTTGCCTTTCTTACCAAACATGAAGCTGCATTTTATTAACATTTTCAGCTAATTATCTTTCTTCAATAATTAATTGCAGTCATGATCAAGGCCATTATTTAATAGGACCCCACCCTATGTACTGCAGTACACCGCGGCTTTTGGTAGGGTTAGGGATAAGGTTAGTATTCCAAAAGGATAACAGCTGAAAAGGTTCGTAAAATACAGCTGTATGTTTGGTAAGAAAGGCGAAAAGGGAAAAAGGGAATTAACCCTTTCGCCGCCAGCCATTATTTAGCCAAAAAATACCATTATACTGAACTTGGTAGAGAGAAAAAAATTATCTGCAATATTGGGAATTCCTATAGGGGAAGACGGGGTAAAAAGCGCATGGGCGGGTAAGAAGCCCACCCCAATTATCTCCTGAAATGAAGCAAATTTCAGCCTCATTTTGCCCATGAGACGAGCGTTAATGTCTAGCATTCGTCTCATGGGCAAATTTGACTGAAATTTTCTTTATTTCATGAGATAATTGGGGTGGGCTTCTTACCCGCCCATGCGCTTTTTACCCCGTCTTCCCCTATATAAGATTAGGCCTATCCTTAGTTCCCCAAACTAAGAAAACATGATCTTCACATAACAGGCCCTGAATTGATGTCTTTCAGCGACATGGGTGTTAAACCATTGTGGTGCTAAAATGCGACATTGGCGGCGAAAGGGTTAACCGAGAAATACAGGCGGGGGGGGCACGTCTTTACCTTTACAAATCACATTGCAGCAGTAAAAATTGAAATATGTTAATAAAAAGAGGTGGGTTTTTTTGCGTACAATTAATACACGTTCTGTCTGTCTGCCTGAAACACAAAACGGGCCTTATAACTCTGCCATTTTTCGACCGAATCGCTTCAAATTTGCTGTCAGGCGTTAAACAGTTTTCATTCATCCAACCAGCTCCCCCCCCCCCTCTCTCTCTCTCTCTCTCTCTCTCTCTCTCTCTCTCTCTCTCTCTCTCTCTGTCTTTGTCTGAATGTCTTTCTGTCTCTGTCTTTTTCTGTCTGTCTCTCTCTCTCTGTATGTTTGTCTGTCTGTGTCTCTCTCGCTCTCTGTCTCTGTCCCCCCCCTCTCTCTCTGTCTTTGTCTGTAGAGCCGATGTCTTGGTCTCTGTCGCTCTCTCTCTCTCTCTCTCTCTCTCTCTCTCTCTCTCTCTCTCTCTCTCTCTCTCTCTGTGTCTGTCTGTCTGTCTCTCTCTCTCTGTCTTTGTCTGTCTGTCTCTCTCTCTGTGTCTCATGTCTCTGTATGTCTATGTGTCTCTCTCTGTGTCTGTATGTCTCTCTCTGTCTGTCTGTCTGTCTCTCTCTCTCTCTCTCTCTCTCTCTCTCTCTCTCTCTCTCTCTCTCTCTCTCTCTCTCTCTCTCTCTCTCTTTGTGTCTGTCTGTCTGCCTCTGTGCCTGCTCCGGGGCGGAGGACGTTAAACAAATTTTCATTCATCCAACCGGAACAGCAGTTGTCCTCTTTGCTCTCTGTCTATGTCTCTCTGTCTGTCTGTCTGTCTCTCTCTCTCTCTCTCTCTCTCTCTCTCTCTCTCTCTCTCTCTCTCTCTCTCTCTCTCTCTCTCTCTCTCTCTCTCTCTCTGTGTGTCTCTGTCTCTTGTAGGGCTATGAGATGTACTGATTATGTAGACTACATGTTCAATGCATAATGTCTTTACTTGGTTACTCGACTTTTAACAATCTGTTTGGTGTCTAACGTGGGATCCTTAGTCATATAATAAAAAGGCAAGTGTGTGTCTGTATGTGTGTGTGTGTGTGTGTGTCTGTCTGTCTGAAACACAAAACGGGCCTTATAACTCCGCCGTTTTTCGACCGAATCGCTTCAAATTTGCTATCAGGCTTGCTGTGGTCGGGGCAAAGCCTGACAGCAAATTTGAAGAGAATCGGGAGAGCGCGTCACTCTAAGAGCAGCGCCAACGGGAAGCGGGGCCTTATAACTCCGCCGTTTCTTAACCGAATCACTTCAAATTTGCTGTACTCAACGTTACCAGTACTTGGCGTTACCGTTACTAGGCGTTACCGTTACTCAGGAGAGTGCTTCAAGGAGAATTGCTTCAAATTTGCTGTCAGGCTTGCTGTGGCCGGGGCAAAGCCTGGCAGCAAATTTGAAGACAATCGGGAGAGCGCATCACTCTCGGAGCAGCGCCAACGGGAAACAGAGCTGTATAACTCCGCCGTTTCTTAACCGAATCGCTTCAAATTTGCAGTACTCAGCGTTACCAGTACTTGGCGTTACCGTTCCTAGGCGTTACCGTTACTACAGAGAGCGCATCACTCTCAGAGCAGCGCCAACGGGAAACGGGGCCTTATGACTCTGTCAGGTGTGAGTGCGAGAGCACCCTTTGGATTATGATGGGAGAAGGACCATTTGTGAATGAATTGCTTTTTGTGAGATTGAATCATAGCCAGTGTGGCAATGTCTTTAGTGTGACTTGTACTTGCCATGCAATAATATCTTTGATTGGTAGGTTTTGTAACTTGTGAGCGCATTGGATAATCCAGCGTGTATTGTTTGGAGGTGAACACTTTTTAGAAATCATTGAAGTTTGACAGTGAGCTTTTAACTTCACTTTCCGTACTGAGGTTGACCCAATAAGATCTTCTTCTTCTTTGTTCCTGGTGATGTGGGTTTTTTGGTGAGTGAAAGATTTTAGGAATTAGTTTGTAGGTTTGTAATAGCACAGTTGATAGACAATCTTTCACATCTTTATTTTTGTTTGTTTAGGAATTCAGTAGTTTGGGATTAAATAATGGTAAGAGGATAGGCCTCCTTTTTCTTTTAATAATTTTAGGGTCAACCCAGTCGGGAGTCATAGATAGATTAAATTTATTCTCACCATGTAAAGTTCGCTCACCAGTCATTGAATTTGTGTTTATTCTTTTTTTGTGTGAGTAACTTGGAAGAGGAGCTAAAGGCATAGAGGAAAAGAGAGAAAATAATGTGACTAGCCACTTGGTCTTCTTTTTGTGGCTGAAAGAATTTCGTGATGTTTTGGGTGCATCTACAAGATGATGTTGGAGGATTCAGGGTGAGTCGTATGGAGTCCAGTGGAAATGGACTATTATGTAATTGTTGGCCTAAAGATAAATTGAAAGTGGACTTGATTGTAACTAAAGGATTTGACCCTGACCTATGACAGGCTTTGATTATGATTGGATTTTGGTGTTGTTTGGCTGTTGAGCCTACATTGCATTTGGTATGGCCCTGTTTCTTCTGGCGCATGCTCTTGTATGCATTTGCGCTATTGGTATAATAAATGAGTAATTATCTCGAATGGTTCGAGAATTTATTTTGGCGACCAGCAACCTTGAGTCCAGTGTATAATTGAGTGGAGTTAGATTGCGTGAGTATCTGTTGTACCCGGAGTGACTGCGTGTGATTCGTAACGCATCCTGCAGTATGACAGACTCCGCCTTTTCTTAACCGAATCGCTTCAAATTTGCTGTACTCAGCGTTACCAGTACTTGGCGTTAGTGTTACTAGGCGTTACCGTTACTGGGCGTTACCAGTACTCGGCGTTGCGCTAGTTGTTTATAAAGTCCTAAGCTGATAATGAATGAATGAACATTACAAAAACATTAATGTGTGTACAGTGTGTGTGTGTGTGTGTGTGTGTGTGTGTGTGTGTGTGTGTGTGTGTGTGTGTGTGTGTGTGTGTGTGTGTGTGTGTGTGTGTGTGTGTGTGTGTGTGTGTGTGTGTGTGTGTGTGTGTGTGTGTGTGTGTGTGTGTGTGTGTGTGTGTGTGTGTGTGTGTGTGTGCGTGTGTGTGTGCGTGCGTGCGTGTGCGTGTGCGTGTGCGTGTGTGTGTGCGTGTGCGTGTGTGTGCGTGCGTGCGTGCGTGCGTGTGTGTGTGTATGTATATATATATATGTGTGTGTGTGTGTGTGTGTGTGTGTGTGTGTGTGTGTGTGTGAGAGAGAGAGAGAGAGAGAGAGAGAGAGAGAGAGAGAGAGAGAGAGAGAGAGAGAGAGAGAGAGAGAGAGAGAGAGTATCTGCGTAGGTGAAACTTGCTATAATCCGGACACCCACCAAATTTCGGACAGGCCAATTCTGGAGAAAGGGAGGCAATGTACATAAAGTTTTCCACCCAGAAAGAGAGAGTAAGTGTCCCTGATCACTTCTACCAAGAATCATGGCGAGCAGTGGCGCCAAAAAGAAACGGTAAGATTGCTTCAATTTGTCACTATTCTGATGTCATTTGGACCATTAGAAATATTCAGGGCATAGTCGCATCAAATCCTTTATCATAAAAACAATTATTTTCTTTGAAATGTACTTTCTTTCTACTGTTAAAATGTTGTGTTTGCATGTGCATTCCTTGAGCGTTGTCTGAGAGAGATGGCTGAATGGTTAACACATGCCAGCATCCTAAGATCGGACATAGGGAGATGCCAATTATCGGACCATGTCCGGACATTGGCACACAGCTGGTCGGTATTTAGCCCTCTCTCTTGACTGGTGTGGTTTCTGTTCGTTTTTTTCTCCTTTATTTTATCTTATTTTATTCTACTTTTATTTCTTTTGTTTTTTGGAGGGGGGGGGGGGGGGGTGCAGTAGGATTTGTTTTTTTTTGTTTTTTTTCGTTTTTGTTGTTGGTTGATTGCCTTTTAGTTTTAGCAGGTGGCCTACCAGTGTGACATGTGCCAGTCAAAGTAGTGTTTGGACAAAAACTGTAAAATGATTTATTTTTTCAAAATATTTTTGTGTGACCTCCTCGGAAGGGTTTTTGTTCAAGACATTAATGCATGATTAGTATGATTCACCCCCCCCCCCCCCTCCCTTTCATCTCTTAAAGTCAGCAACAAAAAAGCTGCTGATGTGACACCATCAACAAAAAATCAAGAATTGGTTTCAGTTTCATTTGTTTGCTTTTAATTTCAGCAAGCCTGGTGTACTTGTGTATGTGTGTGTGTGTGTGTGTGTGTGTGTGTGTGTGTGTGAGTGTGTGTGTGTGTGTGTGTGTGTGTGTGTGTGTGTGTGTGTGTGTGTGTGTGTGTGTGTGTGTGTGTGTGTGTGTGTGAGAGAGAGAGAGAGAGAGAGAGAGAGAGAGAGAGAGAGAGAGAGAGAGAGAGAGAGAGGAGAGAGGAGAGAGTCCGTTTGGAAGATCTGTTGTTTTAAGACTATTGTGTTTTTGTCAGATTTTTCACAGCCTGGAGATGGCCCATGTTGGTCTAAACAACATGATTTGATTTCTTCTTTTCTTCATTTTTGGTTCTTGGTATTTTAGTCTTTGATGGTGATGTTTCAGTTTTTGATTGTTGGTTTTTTTAATTTAAATCATACCTGCTAAGCTGAATTTTTAAAACCCCTTAACTGCCACAGGAAAATAAAGAAATTATCAATTTTTTTAATATAAAACTTTTTTGAGACCAGTTAGACTTAATCTGAGAAAATGGTCTAGAGATGTGTTTCCTGGCCTATCTAAACAAAAAAACATTGTTCTAAGACTATGACATCATAGCTTAATGACATCATCAATGACATCATTTACTAAGAGCGTTACTCTACCAAGCAGTGAATGGGTTTTAAGTTGTCCGGATTTTAGCACTTGCTATGTCGGTATTAGGCAGCACAAGTCCAATTATCGGACACTTTTTTCGTATTTTTTTCAAAGTTCTCCAGTGCCTATGTTTTTCAGAATTTCGTCATGAATTCTTGTTTGGAACATCGTTGTGACGTGTTTAAATAAATAATTACGTCATTGAGCTTGGTTTTGATTTATTTTAGCCGTGAGTGCGTGTTTTCCTTAAGCGTCCGAATTTTGGCGAGTTTCCCCTACCTGCATGAGAGAGTGTGTGTCTATGTGCATGCACACGCATGAAAGAGTGTGTGTGTGCATGTATGTGTGTGCGTGCTTGCGTTGGAGTACATGTTTGTATGCATGTGTAGTACCTCATCCAAACAATGGAAGGTTCGGGGAAGGCAGTGACGGTACATTCCAGAATGGTCTCCCTTCCCACGTCCTGTCCGATGCGACTGTTGGGAAGATGGATCTCTGGGGCGACTGGAAAAAACAACCACCATGCCACGCTTACTACAGTGACAGGGCCTGTCAACAATAGCCTGGGCCTTTATTTAGCATTATTTACCATGCCACGCCTACTACAGTGACAGGGCCTGCCAACAATAGCCTGGGCGTTTAATTAAAAACACCATTGCCACAATCCAAGTTGTCATCTATTGTCAGTCATCGGCGTCATTCTCCTCGCCACCTATTAGGCCTAGTGTTTGTCACCACATTCACATGGATGCTCCTGCTTTCAGGATGTCCTCAAGTTCAGGATTTTTGTGTCCACGATGTCCTGAAGTTCAGGATGTTTTATATTGCCTAGAGCTGGCGTCACCGGATTATGAGAATTTGAGAAGATGCATTTTGCTGGTTATAGAGGTCATGAAGTTTAACCAGAAGTGAAAGTGCAGCGAGAATTTGTCAATTACATTTGAAACTGTTGTTTCCCTTCTGCTTTCAGGGGGCATCCCCCCCCCCCCCCCCCAAACCCCCAGGAGGGGCGCTGTCCCTGCACTCCGCCAGGGCCTGGGCAGCCCCTGGACCCCTGCCTTGCAGGATTTTCGAAATTTCCCAGAAGCACCCATGTATTCATGGCTCACAAATTTGCGGATTTCTTTTCTAAAAATAAGAGAAAAACAAAGAATTGAGAAAGGAATATGTTTTCATAATATTAACCGCAGGGACAACTGCTATATGACATTGTTGTCCTTTTGCTATTGGTAGTACCAATAGTACTCACTCTTGTTTAACTATGCTGCAGAGCCTATCTACTCATTTCGTTTCAAATAAACGTACAGGCCTGGGCCTGTATTCACGTTGAGATAGCATGAGACTTAGCATCATGCTAACTTAGAAGCTCTTCCAAAAGTCCTATTAAATCCTATAGGACATTGGAAGAGCTTCTAAGTTAGCATCATGCTAAGTCTCATGCTATCTCAACGTGAATACAGGCCCTGGTATACAGTACATCCGGATTTTCCGCGCGGAAATAATCAATAAGTAAAAGAAAGATGGAAACAAATATACGGATTAGGGGGAATTCGGACACGTGCGTATATTTTTTTACCTTCTGTCGTTTACTTAATTACGGATTGTGCATGGGTTTCCGCGCGGAACATCCGCGTGTATGTGTACACGGCCTAAATCACAAATGGGCCTAATAGTCGATGCCACTAGTTTTCACGAAAATGTTGTTAAATGTAAGAGAAAAAGAGCACTCCAGACTTCAAAGAATACTTTTATTTTTCATTTTGAGAATAACATTGAAAAAACACACCCAACAACAATAGGAAAGAATGATAATAATCATGCTTACGTACATTTCACCTGCACCTCAATCTGTCTGCTGACGGCCGGTGGCACCCCATTGAAGGCGACGCATTCATAGACTCCCCCACAGTATCTGGTAACGTTGTGGATCAGCAGTACTTCGCCGTTCACTCCCACCTCTGCTCAAACACATTGATAGACACGTAATTAACGGTTCACATGCTTACTTCACGCACTCGCGCGTACACATGTACAAGCATGCACGCGCACACACACATGCACGCGTGCACACACGTAGGCTACACAAGCAAACTGAACACACGAACGCACACACAACAATGACTCGAGGATCATGTTTTAGAATGTTATTATTACAACATTTAAGTTATCCACTCCTAGGCAGTTTTCGTGGTAAAGAAAAAGGCGATAACCTTATATTATCCTTTTATCAAGAAATATTTTAATGAAGCAAAGCATCACATTTCTTATAGAAACGAAGAAGTCAGTCGCGGTTGTTAAAGGGACACCCTGTCGGATTAGTTTTTGCAAGAAACACGTCGAGATCAACTGAAGGACAGCATTTTCACCCACCCCGTCCAAAATGGCTTCTCTCTCTGGCAACTCCGCCAAAGAGGAATCGCCGTTTGGACGGTTTGATTTCTAGGAAACCAGAGCAAAGTGAGTTGCGATCTCTGAAAAGGGTGTTTTCCTGGTGATCTCGACGTGTTTCTTGCACAAACTCATCCGTCAGGGTGTCCAATTTAAGGAAAACATTCAGGTGTGTCTAAGCAATCGCTTTCTGCACAACAACTAAGCATCGCATTTCCCTGAACATCAAATCGGGGGTGGAAACATTATACAGAACAACATAGCTTAGGTTTCCGGCACACGACTCACTCTGTTTCTCAATCCCCGTCAGCTCGGTCACGTGACGGTACCACGTCACTTCCGGCTGGGGCACGCCCGTCACGTTGCAGACTAGCGTCACGTGATCGTTTTCCTGCACTACCGCATCCGGCGTGGACAGGTGGTCGATGATTTTGGCGGGAACTGCAATGACGTTACGTGTTATGATAAATAAGTACCTGTCATTAAATATCTACCTCTCGCATGCGAACTGTACCCATCTAACCCTAACCCTATCCCTAACCCTAACCCTATCCCTAACCACGGAAACAACCAAGAAATAGAGCAGAAGGGTGTAAATCTACATATTTGCCGAGAAATCGATGTACAAATCCATGCACTTAGTTTCGTAAAATTCACAATGGCGGACAAACAAACGATTCTGATTGGCTACGCTAGGACTACTTCCGGCTAGGACTACTTATCTCATAGAGGTAAAAATACACCGCCACACCGGCATCAAATGTCAGGCGAATTCTATATCTTTGTCTACAAGACAAGAGCATCGTTTGACGGAGAGAGCAACTGGATTGTCCTGCTCGTTCCTGTCCACTAAATTATCTCTTCAGGACCTACGGCCCTTAATGTGGATATAGCCAAGTGTTGAACATCACACCTGTCTGTGAAATTACTTGCTTTGCCCATCAATAAATTCAGATTTACATTATGCTACTGAATTTTGTGTCATTGCTGTTCGTGTAATACAATTTACAGCATTTGGCCAGAAGAATTAGTTTCGAACCTAGTGTTGCACTCACAGGGTCTTTGGCCACATATAGCTTTATCTACATTACCACTACACTCTTTCTCTCACAGTGCTCTCTAAAGCTTTATCTACATTACCACTACACTCTTTCTCTCACAGTGCTCTCTAAAGCTTTATCTACATTACCACAACACTCTTTCTCTCACAGTGCTCTCTAAAGCTTTATCTACATTACCACTACACTCTTTCTCTCACAGTGCTCTCTAAAGCTTTATCTACATTACCACTACACTCTTTCTCTCACAGTGCTCTCTAAAGCTTTATCTACATTACCACAACACTCTTTCTCTCACAGTGCTCTCTAAAGCTTTATCTACATTACCACTACACTCTTTCTCTCACAGTGCTCTCTAAAGCTTTATCTACATTACCACAACACTCTTTCTCTCACAGTGCTCTCTAAAGCTTTATCTACATTACCACTACACTCTTTCTCTCACAGTGCTCTCTAAAGCTTTATCTACATTACCACTACACTCTTTCTCTCACAGTGCTCTCTAAAGCTTTATCTACATTACCACTACACTCTTTCTCTCACAGTGCTCTCTAAAGCTTTATCTACATTACCACTACACTCTTTCTCTCACAGTGCTCTCTAAAGCTTTATCTACATTACCACTACACTCTTTCTCTCACAGTGCTCTCTAAAGCTTTATCTACATTACCACTACACTCTTTCTCTCACAGTGCTCTCTAAAGCTTTATCTACATTACCACTACACTCTTTCTCTCACAGTGCTCTCTAAAGCTTTATCTACATTACCACAACACTCTTTCTCTCACAGTGCTCTCTAAAGCTTTATCTACATTACCACTACACTCTTTCTCTCACAGTGCTCTCTAAAGCTTTATCTACATTACCACTACACTCTTTCTCTCACAGTGCTCTCTAAAGCTTTATCTACATTACCACTACACTCTTTCTCTCACAGTGCTCTCTAAAGCTTTATCTACATTACCACTACACTCTTTCTCTCACAGTGCTCTCTAAAGCTTTATCTACATTACCACTACACTCTTTCTCTCACAGTGCTCTCTAAAGCTTTATCTACATTACCACTACACTCTTTCTCTCACAGTGCTCTCTAAAGCTTTATCTACATTACCACTACACTCTTTCTCTCACAGTGCTCTCTAAAGCTTTATCTACATTACCACTACACTCTTTCTCTCACAGTGCTCTCTAAAGCTTTATCTACATTACCACTACACTCTTTCTCTCACAGTGCTCTCTAAAGCTTTATCTACATTACCACTACACTCTTTCTCTCACAGTGCTCTCTAAAGCTTTATCTACATTACCACTACACTCTTTCTCTCACAGTGCTCTCTAAAGCTTTATTTACATTACCACTACACTCTTTCTCTCACAGTGCTCTCTAAAGCTTTATCTACATTACCACTACACTCTTTCTCTCACAGTGCTCTCTAAAGCTTTATCTACATTACCACTACACTCTTTCTCTCACAGTGCTCTCTAAAGCTTTATCTACATTACCACTACACTCTTTCTCTCACAGTGCTCTCTAAAGCTTTATCTACATTACCACTACACTCTTTCTCTCACAGTGCTCTCTAAAGCTTTATCTACATTACCACTACACTCTTTCTCTCACAGTGCTCTCTAAAGCTTTATCTACATTACCACTACACTCTTTCTCTCACAGTGCTCTCTAAAGCTTTATCTACATTACCACAACACTCTTTCTCTCACAGTGCTCTCTAAAGCTTTATCTACATTACCACTACACTCTTTCTCTCACAGTGCTCTCTAAAGCTTTATTTACATTACCACTACACTCTTTCTCTCACAGTGCTCTCTAAAGCTTTATTTACATTACCACTACACTCTTTCTCTCACAGTGCTCTCTAAAGTTGTCTGTAGATATGGGTGGACAGCGTAATCCATCAAGGGCTACTTTTCGTTCTTTTTTTTATTGTTTTATTTTTAACGTTTTGCCTCTTGAGGAATATGCTAAGTAAAGAAGAGAGGAAAAGCGAGAGGTTTTGATTAAAGTGTGTGTGCGAGTGCGTGCGCACGTGCGCGCGTAAATGGGTTACTGAGTACAAGAACAAGGAAACTTGAACCTTAGAAACAAGACAAAGAAAAGAGATAGGAATTCTTCCTAACACCCCCCCCCCCTCCCTCTTCACCCCCCATCCTCCCGATCTACCTACCTCCCGAGATGGCGTAAGAAAAGATGCTAACTAGGTCACTGATCACTGTCTAACCCTTCTGGCACAAAAGGGGAGAGAGAGAGAGAGAGCGAGAGAGAGAGAGAGAGAGAGAGAGAGAGAGAGAGAGAGAGAGAGAGAGAGAGAGAGAGAGAGAGAGAGAGAGAGAGCCGTGTTCCTCCTACTCCCCCCCCCTACTCCTCACTTTCGCTTTCTTCCAGCACTTGTTTAGTTTCTATTCGTATATTTGATAATGCTGCATTAGTTTGAGCAAGGACGATGAACGATTGGACAGGAATAGTTTGGAATTGGTCAGGGATAATGCTGAAGGCCTATTTGGATAGAGACTTCGGATAGGAGGATATGTTCGATGAGACAAATGAGAATGTAGGATTAGATAGTTGGATGGACTATACAGGATTGAATGGTGAAGGGTACAGTTTTCTTCCTGAATATAAACAATGTAGGATTAGATAGTTGGATGGACTATACAGGATTGAATAGTGAAGGGTACAGTTTTCTTCCTCAATATAAACAATGTAGGATTAGATAGTTGGATGGACTATACAGGATTGAATGGTGAAGGGTACAGTTTTCTTCCTGAATATAAACAATGTAGGATTAGATAGTTGGATGGACTATACAGGATTGAATGGTGAAGGGTACAGTGTTCTTCCTGAATATAAACAATGTAGGATTAGATAGTTGGATGGACTATACAGGATTGAATGGTGAAGGGTACAGTTTTCTTCCTCAATATAAACAATGTAGGATTAGATAGTTGGATGGACTATACAGGATTGAATGGTGAAGGGTACAGTTTTCTTCCTGAATATAAACAATGTAGGATTAGATAGTTGGATGGACTATACAGGATTGAATGGTGAAGGGTACAGTGTTCTTCCTGAATATAAACAATGTAGGATTAGATAGTTGGATGGACTATACAGGATTGAATGGTGAAGGGTACAGTTTTCTTCCTCAATATAAACAATGTAGGATTAGATAGTTGGATGGACTATACAGGATTGAATGGTGAAGGGTACAGTTTTCTTCCTGAATATAAACAATGTAGGATTAGATAGTTGGATGGACTATACAGGATTGAATGGTGAAGGGTACAGTTTTCTTCCTGAATATAAACAATGTAGGATTAGATAGTTGGATGGACTATACAGGATTGAATGGTGAAGGGTACAGTGTTCTTCCTGAATATAAACAATGTAGGATTAGATAGTTGGATGGACTATACAGGATTGAATGGTGAAGGGTACAGTGTTCTTCCTCAATATAAACAATGTAGGATTAGATAGTTGGATGGACTATACAGGATTGAATGGTGAAGGGTACAGTGTTCTTCCTCAATATAAACAATGTAGGATTAGATAGTTGGATGGACTATAAAGGATTGAATGGTGAAGGGTACAGTGTTCTTCCTCAATATAAACAATGTAGGATTAGATAGTTGGATGGACTATACAGGACTGAATGGTGAAGGGTACAGTTTTCTTCCTCAATATAAACAATGTAGGATTAGATAGTTGGATGGACTATGCAGGATTGAATGGTGAAGGGTACAGTTTTCTTCCTCAATATAAACAATGTATATTTGGGGGTGGGGGTATTTTAATTTAAAATTGAATAGGAACGGTGAGAGTTGTTTTTTCACTGACTAGGCTGAATCTTCTGTTAGTAGGATCCCAGGAGATATTTAAAACCAGGACATGAAATCTCACCATCAGATCGCACCCACTGAACGATGGTCTGGGTCTGTTTAGAGAGAGAGAGAGAGAGAGAGAGAGAGAGAGAGAGAGAGAGAGAGAGAGAGAGAGAGAGAGAGAGAGAGAGAGAGAGAGAGAGAGAGAGAGAGAGAGAGAGAGAGAGAGAGAGAGAGAGAGAGAGACAGACAGACAGAGACAGAGAGAGAGAGAGAGCAACATACACACAGACACGGAAACGGACAGGCAGCAGAAAGACAAGCAGTCAGACAGACAGACAGACATGGCCTAATCAGATATGTTTATCACCGTCAGTTTTTAGCAGAGCTTTCAAAACTGTGGCATGACTCTGGATGGCAGACTGACAGCCAGACCCAATCCTGATGGATTTAAAAAATGTCTGTCATAGACCAGTACATCAGAGATCATTTACGGATGTCAAAGATTGATTAAGCAAATGCTTTCATTCGCATATTTCCCCCCCAAGAACTTTGTACAAATAGGCCTACGCACGCTGATAAATATTTTAAATTATGTACCATTCTATCACTATGTTTGCCTGTCTCTGTCTCTGTCTCTGCCCCCCCCCCCCCCTCTCTTTCTCTCTCTGTCTGACCTTTTTTTCAGGGCTGGGTGAAAAAAAGCATTGTATTGCTTATCTCATGTTTCCCTGGTTAAATAAAATTTCGTTTTCGTTTTTTTTCTCTCTCTCTGTGTGTCTCTCTCTGCCCCCCCCCCCTCTCTCTCTCTCTCTCTCTCTCTCTCTCTCTCTCTCTCTCTCTCTCTCTCTCTCTCTCTCTCTCTCTCTCTCTCTCTCTCTCTCTCTGTCTCTCTGTCTCTCTCTCTCTGTGTCTCTTCCTCTCTCTGTCTGTCTGTCTGTCTGTCTGTCTCTCTCTCTCTCTCTCTCTCTCCTCTCTCTCTCTCTCTCTCTCTCTCTCTCTCTCTCTCTCTCTCTCTCTCTCTCTCTCTCCTCTCTCTCTCTCTCTCTCTCTCTCTCTCTCTCTCTCTCTCTCTCTCTCTCTTGTAGAGAAACGGCTGTAGTAGCACAGACGATCTCAATCTAGCCACAATAAATAGCTTTTAGCACCCCTCTACTGTCCCTCGCCGTTTCAAAAATCAATGTTCTCATTTTTCATTGTTTATCTTTAGGATCAA
>CM065685.1:3234400-3249400 GCA_017654935.2 Phymorhynchus buccinoides | reverse complement strand
ATTTTGTTTAGCAAAACGGACAGGTTATACAATAAACAGTCAATAACATAACGAACTAAAAACATATTTACCTTTTACGATGAGTTAGACGGTCTTGACCTTATTGCTTAACAGGTACTGTATTTATCTGACAGTTGTACACAGTCCCTGTCATCGTATTTCATTCTCCGGATGTATAATAAGGTCCATACTTTAGTAAAGTGGACAAGTTGGACGATCAACAGATAGCAAAACAGACATCAAACATATCTACCTTGTACAATAAGACAGACGGTCTGGACCTTAAAGACACATTGTCCCAGCAAGACTAAGTCCCTTGGTTTTTTCTGGGTAGGCGTGACCGACATACACATCAATGCCCCAAAATTCAGATTGAGGCTGCTCTTCAAAGTGCTGTTTTGTCTTGAATGTGGGGGCATTTGTATTGGAGTAACATCTGGCCAAAATAAGATTTCTTACCAGCGAGAGAGGGAAACACGTGACACCCGTGATTTTCACTCGTGGATGTGGTGGCTTATTTCCCTCTTCGGGTGTGTAGATTGCTTGTTGAATGGATATTTATGGACAATTATAATTAGACAATGAAGCAAATGATGACACGCAGTTGCAGACAACAACGATCTTACCTTGCACAACGAGGTAAACAGTCTTGATATTTTTTACGTTAAGTTTTTTTGTTTTTTGTTTTTTTTGCTGTCCCACCTTCTGGGCCGTACAGTGGCGTTGCTCCCACACCGCTCATTCCGAGTCCCAATTCGCAGCCACACCTCCGTACGTGCAGGTCGTAGAATCCGAGACCAGCAGTCCAAGAGTAGTGAATCTATGTTAGGCCGTCAGGAGGCAACCAACCGAGGAGACACTGCACAGCTGCTGAGTCACTTCAGTGGAGTTCAGTAGAGCCTGTTTAGGACACCACCTACTAAGCCCCCTACTGACGACACTATTCTCTGAGTCACGGCGCCAGCGTGAGTGAGGTCCTCCCCCGAGGGCGCCACCACGACCGTCCACCGACAGCTCCCCAGAACACACTGATCCCCATGACTTTGATCCGAACGCACCAAGGCATAGACTGGATCGGAAACCGAAACTGAGGTCACCATGAGAGCAGGGCTTGCAAATTAAAAGTGTTTAGTTGACAGTGTGGGGTACCCACATATTTCAATTGTCCTGGTCGGGGCGTTTCGCTCTTCTGATGCCCACAATCAAATCCTCGGTGAACTTGATTTTAGGCACAAGTTGCACTTTACAGCAGACACAGAGCATATTTGACAAACCTTGCACAATGAGGTAGACGGTCTTGACCTTGACAGGAACAGTGTTGATCTGGCAGTTGTACAGCCCCTGGTCGGCGTACTTCACTCTCCGGATGTGGAGGTTCCAATCTTTGGTGAAGGGTCGTTCAATGGACAGCCGGGTGTCGTCGATGATGCGACGGTCCTCGTAGGCTAACAGTGTGGAGTACATGTCGGTCCACACCACCTGTTATCGTCATCATCATCGTCATCATCATCATCATCGTCGTCGTAATCATCATCATCATCATCATCATCACCACCATCATCACCATCACCATCACCATCATCGTCATCATCATCATCACCATCATCATCACAATCACCATCATCGTCATCATCGTCATCATCAGCATCAGCATCATCATCATCTTCATCATCTTCATCATCATGACCATCATCATCATCGTCGTCGTCGTCGTCGTCATCATCATCATCGTAGTTTTTTCAAGTTGCCTAACGAAAAACAAAGAAAGACAAAAACAGAATCCCCAAGGTTTAGATAAAAAAAAAGTGGGGAAAAGTCAAGCAAAACAGAAAGGAAATAATGTATTAAGAAAAAGAAACAGGGACAAATGATGTAATGTTCACAACATATAGACTGTCATTAGCAGAGTAAAAGAGGAGCTCGGCTCAAGAGGGTGCTAACTGCGTGACGTAAGGCCAACTGCTAATGTCTGAAAACCAGCACCGCGCGCCAGCACGAACACATGCATATGCGCGCACTCACACATACACGCGCATGCGCGCACGCACACACATGTGGGATGAGCTTTAGTGTCTTCACACGCACGCGCACACACACACGCGCGTGCGCGCCCACACACTCACACTCTGTCTGACAAACACACACACACACACACAAACACACACGCACGCACGCGCGCATACACTCACAAACACACATACACACACACACACACAATTGCTAGCAACCTTGAGCTTTAACAATTGCTAGCAACCTTGAGCTTTAAAAAAGCGTTCAAATGACAATGGGGGAAAAGTGATAATATATTTCAGTTGTAAAGAACAGCAAAATGAAACAATAGAAAAGAACAGATCCAAGGCTGGCATGTTAGGGGGGGAAACCTACACCATGTAACCACAAAAATATCCGACACTCAATTAAGGAGAGTCGCCGTATTTGAGGAGACCTTCAGCTTTCAAAAAATAAAAAAAATGAATCTCTCTCTCTCTCTCTCTCTCTCTCTCTCTCTCTGTGACTCTCTTACATCCCCTCTCTCTCTTTCGCTGACTCTCTCTCTCTCTCTCTCTCTCTCTCTCTCTCTCTCTCTCTTTCTTTCTCTCTCACCCTGTTCTAAAATGTATAGTTCTTTTATACGTGCTTCAACATATATCTGTGTGTATGTGCATGTATTCTTGCGTGTGCCGCGCGCACGTGCAGGTGTGTGCGCGTATGGTTACACGCATGTATGCCCACACACGTATTAACAATTATACATGTGCGTATGTAATTCTATAAATTCGTATTTCAACCTGTCTTTATCACAATACCTGCTTTGCTACCTTTATGTTTAATTATGTGTGTAATTTTATGCCTTGCCATGTTTGTATTCTATGTTCGTATATGTACAAAGGTGCTACCTTTATGTTCAAATTTGTGTGACTGTGTAATATCATGCCTTGCCATGTTTGTATTCTATGTTCGTATATATACCAAGGACAGATTGGAAGACTGGGCGTTGCCTAAAATCTTTATCCTTGAAAAATAAAGTTAAAGTTTTCAAGTTTTCTCTCTCTGTGAGTCCTTTACATTTCTCAACTCAGAATTGCACATGAAGTATTCTTGACTTTCTCCGATCAATGAATTCTACCAAGGCTTAGTTACCCATGGAATTCAGCTTTTCTTTTTTTTAAGGGAGATATTTTTTTGTATGTAACTTTTTTTTACTTACGGTCCAAGAACAACAGATAAGTTACACAAGAAAAAAAAAAGTCCATGTTGTCCAATCAGACTTTTGTACAAAGGGGCCAACCCAATACAAACCATTTAAATCCAAATGCGATCCGATTGTGACATATGTGAGGCATGATTCTCGTGAAATTCTACTGTCTAAATGAATCTGATGAACCCCTAATAGTTTTTGTTCACTGTATTTGTAGCCCTTCGTACACAAACCTGATGGAATGTTTGTATTTTGGCATCAGACATTTTGATTCGTGTATTGGGGTCTACTGAAGTGTAGTGAACGGAAACAGTAGAATTATTCATAGACGGAGGTATTTCACGTGAATCATGACTCACAGACATCGTCACAGTCGAATCGCATTGGGATTGAATCGTGTGCAGTGGGTCGGCATCTTAAAGACCCCGCACGTCACGCGTCAAAATCACGGCTTTCACGTGTTTTCCCTCTTATAGCTGGTAAGAAATCTTAAGACATCTTCCTAGCATAAGAGGGAATGTGACACGTGACGTGGGGGGTCTTTAAGTCTACATGTACATTAACAAGCTTTGCCAAGAGATCTGCAAAGTAGGTTTCACTGGTAATCGATGCAGACAAAAGTAATCAAACGCCTTGTATACCTCCCCCATTTCTTTTCCCGTTTGGATTCCTACCGAGACCAGAACCCACAGGGCCTGTGGTCATGAGAGCGGCTAAGACCACTAATCCGGGATAGAACATGCACATTTGTCTCAACTACCAATCCGATTATCAGTTTAGACTAATGCGCATTTTCCATCCCGGTGTTGCATAAAATATTTTACCTATGAAATAAATACTCTTTTCCTCATTCAAATTGTTTTGCTGTTTGGGAAAGATTCGCCCCTAAATACATTCAGAGGCGTCTTGTGGCATGCAGGAAGAACAGAAGATTCATTATTAAATATTGAGAAGTCAGGGATATTTTTCTAACATTTATTATTATTTATTTTAGTTTGCACGGACGGTTGTTTTTATGGTCCGCCATTTTGAAAAACACACGAAACTAAGTGATGGCATTGCATATCGATTATAGGCAAAACAAATGTAGATTTACACCCTCCCGCTCTATTTCTTGGTTCTTTCCGTGTAGATTGAGCACTTAAATATCTATATTTTAAATAATGGCTGACTTATTTATCACATGAAAGAAGAATGGCTCTAGTGCGCTTTTGAAGGGTATTTATTTCACGGTAGGTACTTATTTCTCATGACACCGGATTAGTTGTCTTAGCCGCAGTCATGACTACAGGCCCCGAGCAAAGCACAAACGATGGCCTTCGTCCCTTCTGTTGCACGACCACAAGGAGCCGAAGTCTTTGTGTTTCTGTCCACTTAAAAACGGACAGGTGTGACGTAAGTGTCCCGCGCGACCCGCTTTCTTTATTTCTTATCTACCCCCCCCCCCCCTCTTCTCCCCTCCCCTCGCCTTTTCATTTCTCTGTCCAGCCGCCACGTTAATTGCCCCGCTGCTTCAAACGAACGCCGCGGAAGGGCGTTATCTCTTTCTCCCCGGTCGGCATGTACCCCCTACCGAGGTTATCTCCCTTCACCCCCCCCCCCCCTTTCTACCGTCTCATCACAAGAAAGTGACAACCACGGTTATCTCCCTTTGAAGATGGTTTTGCTGTTCTAATCACAAGGTTAGGAATGTCAGGAATGTGATAAGGATGGAATAGGCGCGTGATTGTTCGGTACATTTAGAACAGCAATCTTGTGACGTGTGGACTGTAATACACCAATAGCAGGCTTTCATTGTTTGAAAGTGAAGGCTATAATTGGAGTGGTGAGAAAAAGTTGTCACACAAGATGCTGAAACGTAGCTAGAGCAACACTCACAACCAGTCATCATAAGCCCACTAGTAAGTATTATTGATGGCAGGTGATTGAGATCTGGTTTGTTTGACTCTAGTTTTGATCTAGATCCTATGTTCAATGATGAATAAGGAGTAGATAGATATGTTATAGAAAAGAAGTGGTAAACATTCTATTCTATTTATGTGCACTGATTATTTGTGTGTGTGTGTTTTTGACTTGAACACTTTTGGTACCAGAACCGGAGTTTATGCCTACTAACCCTTTTGTCTATTTTTAGTAGGAAACCTATGGGCCGCAATCTTGCACTATTTTTAGTAGGAAACCTATGGGCCGCAATCTTGCACTTTATGATACCATTCCTTTCCAGGTGTTGGATGGAGAGTGATGATGGATTGATCACCTTTTATGTTTTACTGATCTCAGTTTGTTAACTGAAATTCAGTTTATTTATTAACTACATGTAGTGCTATTGTACAAGGGAAGCCTTCAAGCCGGTTGGGATTCACTAATTCCCTGCCGACTGAAGCCCCTTGTCTCTAAGCCATAGAGATCTACATCCACCTTCTCCTGTGATTATCAGCAGGGCATCGTGGGCCGGACGATCATCCCGGACTCCACCAAGCACCAAGACGGGTCCGTCGCCAAGACAACCTGCACCCAGAATCCGCGAGGAGACCACGCTTGAACCGTGCCATCCCGCGAAGCCGTAATAGGAACGACTGGGAGCTACTCTCACCTGACGAGCAAGCCCAGAACTTCAAACAGCTAAGTCTACCTGACTGCGCCAATCATTTGAACTTTCCTACGGACACCGAATATAATTAGTAACCCTTCCGGCATGGGGCGAACCTTATAGAAAGACAAAAGTCTTGTGAATCCTTTCGGATTTCATTGTTTTTTATCCATATTTTGTTTTGGCGCCATTGAGCTGCTTTATTATTATTGTTGCATAATCTTATGCAGATTTTGGGAGTAAATAAAATACAAGTGTCAAATAATCCTGAACCCTTTGGTCAGACTGATGAGAGTGGGAGTCTTGTAATTTCATGTAAAACCCTACTTCTCTCTGTCTGCCATTTAGAGCAATTCAACCACTTGTATTTCTTACAACCATCTGACGAGCCAGAACCCGGGCACAAATATAAATTTATTAGATGAAAAGGGGCCGGGAAAGTTGCTCATCTCCCATACCCTAGAGAAGTGGGCTAAAGGCAAATTATCTAAAGTCTTCCCTAGGGACTTAGCCTTTTAACCCATTACCTCGTCACATCTAATTGGGGGCTCGCGTCCGGGATATTTTTTTTCATAAAGTCTAACAAATTTCAATTCAAACGGTAGTTCCTTTTCAAAACTTATCTTGTGTCCACTGGGAAAGTTATTGTGATTTGGTTCACTGTGTTTTGATTTGATTTGTTTGAATGCTATTTATGACTTTATTTTGATGTGCATGCTATTTCTGTTTATGCTGAAATAGTTAAGTGTTGTTTGATACATTCAACTCAGCAGCTTTGTTTTTATTTTGAATAGTTGTATTTACAACCATGGCTGAGATTGTTAAACTTAGGAGGGAACTTAAAGAATGGGGAGAGTCTCTAGGATTGTCAGGCCAAGAGTTAGCAAATTTTGTCATATCTGAATATGACAAAGAGAAAGCTCGCGAGGTGGCTGAGAAAGACAAACAGCGAGCTCGTGAGGCTCAAGAGGCTGACAAGAGCTCATGAGGCTCAAGAGGCTGATAAAGCTCGGGAGGCGAGGAGGCTGAGAAAGACAAACAGAGAGCCCATGAGGCTCAAGAGGCAGATAAAGATCGCGACGCTCAAGAGCAAATCCGTACTCATGAGTTAAGGCAGAGACAACTAGTGCAGGATGCCAAAAATAAAGAACTCGAACTTGAGGCCACTGAGCGAGAAAAGGCGCGAGACCATGAACTAGCTATGAAGCAGCTTGAAAACTCAGCAGACTCTGAGACTGCTGCCCCTCAAAATTTTCCCCCTCCCATTCATACCTCAGCCATGACCTTCACATTGGAGGCATTCAATGAGGCAACCGAGTCTATCGATGCATTCCTCGATAGATTTGAAAGACTGGCCCAGGAATTTGAGCTTGCTCCGGAAAAGTTCAACCTCAAGCTTGCCCAAAGTCTCAGGGGTGTGGCTTATGAGGTATACAGTAAACTTCCGTCAAGCCAAATTACCGACTACCCAGCTTTGAAAGAAGCCCTGCTCAACAGATACGAGTTGACAGCTGACGCCTACCGGAAAAAGTTCCGGTCAACCAGAAAAGGTAGGGGAGAGTCCTATGCCCAATTTTCAGATAGACTGGGGAACTATCTGACTAAATGGGTGTCCCTTTCTGCCAAATCAGAGTCCTATGAGGATCTCCGGGAACTGATGGTTGGCGAGCAACTGCGCGAAACCATGTCCCCAGAGTTACGCACCTTTACTGCCGAACAAGGTGCCACAACTCTGGCTGACCTCATCCAGCTAAGTGATAGGTACACTCTAGCCCATGATGAACCTAGCGCCCCTAAAAGGCCAAAACTACAGCAAGTAGTTGGGTCCACTGCTTCACAGCAGAGCAGGTTTAACCCCAACTCCAAAAGTGGGTCAAACAGTTCTACCCATGAACGACAACCACTGGGACAACCCTTATTCTGCTCATACTGCAAGTCGAACACCCACAATCGGGATGACTGCAGGAAACTTGCTTACAAGCGGCAAAATGTTGCAACTATGCAAGTCGTCTCGACTTCGCAGAATTGCACAAACCCCTCCCCAGTACAGTGTCCAGGCACACCGTCAGTCGTTGGACAGGCGACTGTCAACAACATCCCTGTTCAGTGTCTCTATGACACTGGACTGTCATGCGACGCAATTGTCTGCGGATCCTTAGTCCCCGCGTCAGCATACACGGGAGACTTCATCTCTCTGCAAGGCCCTGATGCTGCAATCCCCCCATCCACTTTGCCAGTCGCCATAATCAATGTCGACACCAGATATGTTAAGGGACCCATCAAGGCAGTGCTCATGGACAGTCCTGTCTATGACCTCATACTGGGATCACAGTATGTGTTTTTAGGGCACCCCTCTCAACCTGCTATTGTTTCAGCAGGATTCCCTTCTCCCCAATCCACAAACCAACTCCCTCCCTCCTTCCCAAAGAGCAAATCTCCCTCAGCAGGGAAGAAACCTCTCAACGCGGCAAACCAAATTGCCGCGCGAGCAAATCCAGATTGTCCCAAGTCCCCAAGTCCGCCACAACTTGGAAAATCCTTCCCAAGGAATGTCCGCCTAACGACCCAAGACCACTCGCCACAGGTACCTCAGGTGAAAGGCAGCACTGTACCCGCAAACACCCACCGAAGGTACTATCGGGACAGGCCGCCGCACGTACAGCCGTCACCTACCCCTCCCTTTCAGCGAGTGGCAGTCGACTTGGTCGGGCCTCTACCTAAACGGAAGAAGAAATTCCGGTACATAGTCACCGTGGTCGACATATGTACCATGCAGTGCGATGCCGCCCCAATCTCCTCACTTGATGCTAGTCAGGTAGCCGCGGCACTCAAAGCCATTTTCGCCCGAATCGGCCTACCAAACCACATCATCAGCAATGATGAATCCAGGCTAAAGGGGAAACTCAGGCAAGAGGTGTTTGCTATTCTGCAATCAACCTTGGGACAACTCAACACAGGATTGCCGCACCAACCTCAGTCGGAATCCATTCCACTGATCTCTAACCCACCTGCTCCTTTGAACTCTGTGTTGCGACCAGATGTTCCACCATTCCAGCCGACCCAGTCTCCCCACTAATTTGTCCCTGTCGCCCAAGACGAAAGTGGAGTCGGCGTTCCACAGGAAGATTCCGGTACCAGAATCTTTTCTTCGGGGGGCCTCTGTGACGTAAGTGTCCCGCGCGACCCGCTTTCTTTATTTCTTATCTACACCCCCCCCCCCCCTTCTCCCCTCCCCCCCCTCGCCTTTTCATTTCTCTGTCCAGCCGCCACGTTAATTGCCCCGCTGCTTCAAACGAACGCCGCGGAAGGGCGTTATCTCTTTCTCCCCGGTCGGCACGTACCACCTACCGAGGTTATCTCCCTTCACCCCCCCCCCCTTTCTACCGTCTCATCACAAGAAAGTGACAACCACGGTTATCTCCCTTTGAAGATGGTTTTGCTGTTCTAATCACAAGGTTAGGAATGTCAGGAATGTGATAAGGATGGAATAGGCGCGTGATTGTTCGGTACATTTAGAACAGCAATCTTGTGACGTGTGGACTGTAATACACCAATAGCAGGCTTTCATTGTTTGAAAGTGAAGGCTATAATTGGAGTGGTGAGAAAAAGTTGTCACACAAGATGCTGAAACGTAGCTAGAGCAACACTCACAACCAGTCATCATAAGCCCACTAGTAAGTATTATTGATGGCAGGTGATTGAGATCTGGTTTGTTTGACTCTAGTTTTGATCTAGATCCTATGTTCAATGATGAATAAGGAGTAGATAGATATGTTATAGAAAAGAAGTGGTAAACATTCTATTCTATTTATGTGCACTGATTATTTGTGTGTGTGTGTTTTTGACTTGAACACTTTTGGTACCAGAACCGGAGTTTATGCCTACTAACCCTTTTGTCTATTTTTAGTAGGAAACCTATGGGCCGCAATCTTGCACTATTTTTAGTAGGAAACCTATGGGCCGCAATCTTGCACTTTATGATACCATTCCTTTCCAGGTGTTGGATGGAGAGTGATGATGGATTGATCACCTTTTATGTTTTACTGATCTCAGTTTGTTAACTGAAATTCAGTTTATTTATTAACTACATGTAGTGCTATTGTACAAGGGAAGCCTTCAAGCCGGTTGGGATTCACTAATTCCCTGCCGACTGAAGCCCCTTGTCTCTAAGCCATAGAGATCTACATCCACCTTCTCCTGTGATTATCAGCAGGGCATCGTGGGCCGGACGATCATCCCGGACTCCACCAAGCACCAAGACGGGTCCGTCGCCAAGACAACCCGCACCCAGAATCCGCGAGGAGACCACGCCTGAACCGTGCCATCCCGCGAAGCCGTAATAGGAACGACTGGGAGCTACTCTCACCTGACGAGCAAGCCCAGAACTTCAAACAGCTAAGTCTACCTGACTGCGCCAATCATTTGAACTTTCCTACGGACACCGAATATAATTAGTAACCCTTCCGGCATGGGGCGAACCTTATAGAAAGACAAAAGTCTTGTGAATCCTTTCGGATTTCATTGTTTTTTATCCATATTTTGTTTTGGCGCCATTGAGCTGCTTTATTATTATTGTTGCATAATCTTATGCAGATTTTGGGAGTAAATAAAATACAAGTGTCAAATAATCCTGAACCCTTTGGTCAGACTGATGAGAGTGGGAGTCTTGTAATTTCATGTAAAACCCTACTTCTCTCTGTCTGCCATTTAGAGCAATTCAACCACTTGTATTTCTTACAACCATCTGACGAGCCAGAACCCGGGCACAAATATAAATTTATTAGATGAAAAGGGGCCGGGAAAGTTGCTCATCTCCCATACCCTAGAGAAGTGGGCTAAAGGCAAATTATCTAAAGTCTTCCCTAGGGACTTAGCCTTTTAACCCATTACCTCGTCACATCTAATTGGGGGCTCGCGTCCGGGATATTTTTTTTCATAAAGTCTAACAAATTTCAATTCAAACGGTAGTTCCTTTTCAAAACTTATCTTGTGTCCACTGGGAAAGTTATTGTGATTTGGTTCACTGTGTTTTGATTTGATTTGTTTGAATGCTATTTATGACTTTATTTTGATGTGCATGCTATTTCTGTTTATGCTGAAATAGTTAAGTGTTGTTTGATACATTCAACTCAGCAGCTTTGTTTTTATTTTGAATAGTTGTATTTACAACCATGGCTGAGATTGTTAAACTTAGGAGGGAACTTAAAGAATGGGGAGAATCTCTAGGATTGTCAGGCCAAGAGTTAGCAAATTTTGTCATATCTGAATATGACAAAGAGAAAGCTCGCGAGGAGGCTGAGAAAGACAAACAAGAGCTCATGAGGCTCAAGAGGCTGACAAAGCTCATGAGGCTCAAGAGGCTGATAAAGTCCGCGAGGAGGCTCAGAAAGACAAACAGAGAGCCCATGAGGCTCAAGAGGCAGATAAAGATCGCGCGACGCTCAAGAGCAAATCCGTACTCATGAGTTAAGGCAGAGACAACTAGTGCAGGATGCCAAAAATAAAGAACTCGAACTTGAGGCCACTGAGCGAGAAAAGGCGCGAGACCATGAGCTAGCTATGAAGCAGCTTGAAAACTCAGCAGACTCTGAGACTGCTGCCCCTCAAAATTTTCCCCCTCCCATTCATACCTCAGCCATGACCTTCACATTGGAGGCATTCAATGAGGCAACCGAGTCTATCGATGCATTCCTCGATAGATTTGAAAGACTGGCCCAGGAATTTGAGCTTGCTCCGGAAAAGTTCAACCTCAAGCTTGCCCAAAGTCTCAGGGGTGTGGCTTATGAGGTATACAGTAAACTTCCGTCAAGCCAAATTACCGACTACCCAGCTTTGAAAGAAGCCCTGCTCAACAGATACGAGTTGACAGCTGACGCCTACCGGAAAAAGTTCCGGTCAACCAGAAAAGGTAGGGGAGAGTCCTATGCCCAATTTTCAGATAGACTGGGGAACTATCTGACTAAATGGGTGTCCCTTTCTGCCAAATCAGAGTCCTATGAGGATCTCCGGGAACTGATGGTTGGCGAGCAACTGCGCGAAACCATGTCCCCAGAGTTACGCACCTTTACTGCCGAACAAGGTGCCACAACTCTGGCTGACCTCATCCAGCTAAGTGATAGGTACACTCTAGCCCATGATGAACCTAGCGCTCCTAAAAGGCCAAAACTACAGCAAGTAGTTGGGTCCACTGCTTCACAGCAGAGCAGGTTTAACCCCAACTCCAAAAGTGGGTCAAACGGTTCTACCCATGAACGACAACCACTGGGACAACCCTTATTCTGCTCATACTGCAAGTCGAACACCCACAATCGGGATGACTGCAGGAAACTTGCTTACAAGCGGCAAAATGTTGCAACTATGCAAGTCGTCTCGACTTCGCAGAATTGCACAAACCCCTCCCCAGTACAGTGTCCAGGCACACCGTCAGTCGTTGGACAGGCGACTGTCAACAACATCCCTGTTCAGTGTCTCTATGACACTGGACTGTCATGCGACGCAATTGTCTGCGGATCCTTAGTCCCCGCGTCAGCATACACGGGAGACTTCATCTCTCTGCAAGGCCCTGATGCTGCAATCCCCCCATCCACTTTGCCAGTCGCCATAATCAATGTCGACACCAGATATGTTAAGGGACCCATCAAGGCAGTGCTCATGGACAGTCCTGTCTATGACCTCATACTGGGATCACAGTATGTGTTTTTAGGGCACCCCTCTCAACCTGCTATTGTTTCAGCAGGATTCCCTTCTCCCCAAACCACAAACCAACTCCCTCCCTCCTTCCCAAAGAGCAAATCTCCCTCAGCAGGGAAGAAACCTCTCAACGCGGCAAACCAAATTGCCGCGCGAGCCAATCCAGATTGTCCCAAGTCCCCAAGTCCGCCACAACTTGGAAAATCCTTCCCAAGGAATGTCCGCCTAACGACCCAAGACCACTCGCCACAGGTACCTCAGGTGAAAGGCAGCACTGTACCCGCAAACACCCACCGAAGGTACTATCGGGACAGGCCGCCGCACGTACAGCCGTCACCTACCCCTCCCTTTCAGCGAGTGGCAGTCGACTTGGTCGGGCCTCTACCTAAACGGAAGAAGAAATTCCGGTATATAGTCACCGTGGTCGACATATGTACCATGCAGTGCGATGCCGCCCCAATCTCCTCACTTGATGCTAGTCAGGTAGCCGCGGCACTCAAAGCCATTTTCGCCCGAATCGGCCTACCAAACCACATCATCAGCAATGATGAATCCAGGCTAAAGGGGAAACTCAGGCAAGAGGTGTTTGCTATTCTGCAATCAACCTTGGGACAACTCAACACAGGATTGCCGCACCAACCTCAGTCGGAATCCATTCCACTGATCTCTAACCCACCTGCTCCTTTGAACTCTGTGTTGCGACCAGATGTTCCACCATTCCAGCCGACCCAGTCTCCCCACTAATTTGTCCCTGTCGCCCAAGTCGAAAGTGGAGTCGGCGTTCCACAGGAAGATTCCGGTACCAGAATCTTTTCTTCGGGGGGCCTCTGTGACGTAAGTGTCCCGCGCGACCCGCTTTCTTTATTTCTTATCTACACCCCCCCCCCCCTTCTCCCCCCCCCCCCCCTCGCCTTTTCATTTCTCTGTCCAGCCGCCACGTTAATTGCCCCGCTGCTTCAAACGAACGCCGCGGAAGGGCGTTATCTCTTTCTCCCCGGTCGGCATGTACCCCCTACCGAGGTTATCTCCCTTCACCCCCCCCCCCCCCCTTTCTACCGTCTCATCACAAGAAAGTGACAACCACGGTTATCTCCCTTTGAAGATGGTTTTGCTGTTCTAATCACAAGGTTAGGAATGTCAGGAATGTGATAAGGATGGAATAGGCGCGTGATTGTTCGGTACATTTAGAACAGCAATCTTGTGACGTGTGGACTGTAATACACCAATAGCAGGCTTTCATTGTTTGAAAGTGAAGGCTATAATTGGAGTGGTGAGAAAAAGTTGTCACACAAGATGCTGAAACGTAGCTAGAGCAACACTCACAACCAGTCATCATAAGCCCACTAGTAAGTATTATTGATGGCAGGTGATTGAGATCTGGTTTGTTTGACTCTAGTTTTGATCTAGATCCTATGTTCAATGATGAATAAGGAGTAGATAGATATGTTATAGAAAAGAAGTGGTAAACATTCTATTCTATTTATGTGCACTGATTATTTGTGTGTGTGTGTTTTTGACTTGAACACTTTTGGTACCAGAACCGGAGTTTATGCCTACTAACCCTTTTGTCTATTTTTAGTAGGAAACCTATGGGCCGCAATCTTGCACTATTTTTAGTAGGAAACCTATGGGCCGCAATCTTGCACTTTATGATACCATTCCTTTCCAGGTGTTGGATGGAGAGTGATGATGGATTGATCACCTTTTATGTTTTACTGATCTCAGTTTGTTAACTGAAATTCAGTTTATTTATTAACTACATGTAGTGCTATTGTACAAGGGAAGCCTTCAAGCCGGTTGGGATTCACTAATTCCCTGCCGACTGAAGCCCCTTGTCTCTAAGCCATAGAGATCTACATCCACCTTCTCCTGTGATTATCAGCAGGGCATCGTGGGCCGGACGATCATCCCGGACTCCACCAAGCACCAAGACGGGTCCGTCGCCAAGACAACCTGCACCCAGAATCCGCGAGGAGACCACGCTTGAACCGTGCCATCCCGCGAAGCCGTAATAGGAACGACTGGGAGCTACTCTCACCTGACGAGCAAGCCCAGAACCTCAAACAGCTAAGTCTACCTGACTGCGCCAATCATTTGAACTTTCCTACGGACACCGAATATAATTAGTAACCCTTCCGGCATGGGGCGAACCTTATAGAAAGACAAAAGTCTTGTGAATCCTTTCGGATTTCATTGTGTTTTAACCATATTTTGTTTTGGCGCCATTGAGCTGCTTTATTATTATTGTTGCATAATCTTATGCAGATTTTGGGAGTAAATAAAATACAAGTGTCAAATAATCCTGAACCCTTTGGTCAGACTGATGAGAGTGGGAGTCTTGTAATTTCATGTAAACCCCTACTTCTCTCTGTCTGCCATTTAGAGCAATTCAACCACTTGTATTTCTTACAACCATCTCTGACGAGCCAGAACCCGGGCACAAATATAAATTTATTAGATGAAAAGGGGCCGGGAAAGTTGCTCATCTCCCATACCCTAGAGAAGTGGGCTAAAGGCAAAT
>CM065685.1:3226900-3229400 GCA_017654935.2 Phymorhynchus buccinoides | reverse complement strand
CGCCATTTAGTAGTGTTATTCAGCTTGGTGGATAGATTGAGAGAGAGCAGAGAAAGAAATATGCAATGAAAGATTAGAATATAGTCGAGAGAGAGAGAGAGGCAATTTGAGATGAATGTGATTATTTTACATAAAGGTAATAACATACATGCATAATACGTGAGTGAACACACATGCACACTCACAAACAGTTCTCACATACACTCATCCCCCAGTTCAGAATCTTGAACACAGACACTGACATTTGAATTATGGATCAACGTTTATTTTATGTTTATTTTTAAGCAATGTGTTCTTTTGTTTACATTGCAGTTTTTACGGCACTGTTCATTGATGAAATGGAATAAAAATCGACGTCAGTAGACATCCGTGTCAGCGTTGGATGAGAGGCAGCGACAATTCCTTCTTGCTGCTTGTTGACATTTTCATTAGTTTCTGCGAGAGTGATGTGTTATCAGAGAGTGACAGTGCTGGTGAACGAGGGTGGATGTCTTTGTGAGTGAGAATCATGTTATTTTTGTTACTTTATTTCTTTGCACTGGAATGTTGGTAGTATGACTATCTATCTTGTTGATTTTAAGGCATGTTTTTAATGTTGATTTTAATGTTGCTTTTGTAAAGCCCATCACAAATGTATGGATTTTAGCGCTATATGAAATAAAATTATTATTATTATTATCACTACTACTACTTCTAAATAAATAATGTTTGTGTGTATGTGTATTTCCCTTGAAATAATGTAACATGTCAATGTGAGTAACTGCAGAGTGCTCTTCTTTCAGTGATGTTCTTTGTGCGATGTTATTACTTGTCATTAATGTTGATGATTTGTTTTTATTTCAATACCTTACGTCATCTTCCTGTCATGTCACTGTAAAACGCATGGAGCATTTTCAATGGATTATTGCGCTATATAAATAAAATTATCAGTATTATCTTATTACTGCTACTAACACTAACACTACTACCACTGCTACCACAACTACTACTTATAATAGGCCTAATGTAAAACGCATGGAGCATTTTCAATGGATTATTGCGCTATATAAATAAAATTATCATTATTATTACTGCTACTAACACTAACACTGCTACCACTGCTACCACAACTACTACTTATAATAGGCCTAATACAAGTTTGAATTGACGCACAAATGCAAGCCTGAAATGAAATGAAATTAGATATCCACATTCATCAGATTCATTTAGTCAGTAGTATTTCATTAGATTCACGCCTCACAAATGTGACATCTGGATAGTCTTACGACCGTAGTTGTACGAGTGGATCGGCTCCTTCATTCTGTCCCAGGTTTGCTTTCGCTGGTTTCCTTTGTTTTTCGATTAAGTTTTGCCCCCCTTTTCTTTGTACCATAATTATCAACGACTTTCTCTCTGCCCCCTTTAAGCCCGTATCTTCTCGTAATGGTTTTTCACTTTTCTTATTTGATTAATAATACTCCTCCGAAATCGGAATGTGTCGGCTGAATGCAGCGAGGAGACCAGTGAAAACAAAAAAACCCGGACATATACGTTACCATCGCGGCCGTATGACCTGGGAACATAATAATAATTTAAAATAAAATAAAACAAAGAAGAAACATTAGTCCCCTCACCCGTTGTCCTAATTAGTGTAACTCATCTCTTCTAAGAATATTTGATCACTTTTGTTTCTTTTGTTTTATACCTAAACTAATAACAATGTTGCTCTACATCCTTTCAACTAATTTTTCTTGGTCCTTCCTTTTTTGATATTTGTCTTTTCCTTCTGTCTGTCTGTCTGTCTGTCTGTCTGTCTGTCTGTCTTGCCTCTTCGCTTCACTATGCAACAGTTTCGTCGGTCCGACTATTTTCTTAGTTAAAACGCTCTCCCTCTCTCTCTCTCTCTCTCTCTCTCTCTCTCTCTCTCTCTCTCTCTCTCTCTCTCTCTCTCTCTCTCTCTCTCTCTCTCTCTCTCTCTCTCTCTCTCTCTCTCTCTCTCTCCCCATAATATTTATGCAGTGTTCGCGAAAGGTTTCTATATGTGATTATGTATGCTATTATATGATTTTGGTTTATTCCTTTGCTTTTTCTTTCCCCCCCCCCTCCCCGTCCCTTCCCCCCTCTTCCTTTATGACGTGGGCAGAAAGGCCTACTCATTAAAATGGTTTGTTCGTTTGTTCGTTCATTCTCTCTCTCTCCCTCCCCCTCTCCTTCTCTCTATCTCTTTCTCTCTCTTCATCTCTTTTTCTCTCTCTCTCTCCCTCTCTTTGTCTGTCTGTTTGTCTCTCCCTCTCTCTCTCTACCTCTCTCTCTCTCTCTCTCTCTCTCTCTCTCTCTCTCTCTCTCTCTCTCTCTCTCTCTCTCTCTCTCTCTCTCTCTCTCTCTCTCTCTCTCTCTCTCTCTCTCACCCACACCCACACCCACGTGGTTGCCCAGTTGTTTGACAGCACATGGCAGAAGGGCAGTAGCCGCTTATTTCACTGTCACAGTGACCACAACACTACAGACTACACCCCCCATA
>CM065685.1:3211900-3216900 GCA_017654935.2 Phymorhynchus buccinoides | reverse complement strand
CTCTCTCTCTCTCTCTCTCTCTCTCTCTCTCTCTCTCTCTCTCTCTCTCTCTCCCCCTCTCCTCATCTCTCTCTCTCTTACATGTTGTTGCTATAATCGTTGTTGTTTCTGTTGGCGATGTTTCCTGTGTCTCAATGTTGGTTTATAGTAGTAGTTATGTATTGCATGCTTAGAACCAAGGACAGAATGGAAGACTAGGCCCAGCCTAAATTATTATCCTTGTAAAATAAAGTGTCTGAAG
The DNA here is from genome assembly GCA_017654935.2 of Phymorhynchus buccinoides. Classification (NCBI taxonomy): domain Eukaryota; kingdom Metazoa; phylum Mollusca; class Gastropoda; order Neogastropoda; family Raphitomidae; genus Phymorhynchus; species Phymorhynchus buccinoides. Next base: position 3,216,659 of record CM065685.1, on the reverse strand, counting down.
TCTGAAGTCTGAAGTCTCTCTCTCTCTCTGTCTCAAGTGAACAGAGGGCCTCACGTGAAAGCGCCACCTACATAAAATGATCGCCCTTGGGCAACACGAAGAAGCAGTATAAAGCCTCATTGATTTGTCACTACAGTCGACATCTTTGCTGAGTTAGCAATCAAAGAAAAAATAAAATAAAATAACAAACTCAACGAACTAGCAGGCTTTACTCACAATGTCCCGTGCCAGTGCTGGAGGACGTAAATCTCATTCTCTCTTACTCATAATGTGACCCGGGCAACCAGCCGCGCGCGAAAGCTGGTTAATTTTCAACACCATGAAAGTTCGTTTAACGTCCTCCGGCCTGGAACAGGCACATATGGGACATTAGTAGACATAAAGATGGTGGGAACGATCCTGGAGGCAATGCCCGGAGGCAGTGCAACACCAAGAAAGTCCCGAATTTGTAACAATACAGATGTGTAGAGTATTTTCAACACATTGTTGAAAGTGAGTCATAGCTGTGATATTGAACACGTGACTGGCTTAAAAGATGACTGTTCTTACGTCATCAAAATGCGAGCAGCATCGCGTTATCAGTGACGTGGAACGCATAACAGATAAAGCTGGTACAGGCAGAAGATTATTAAGTCAGAACTGAACATGAAATCATATTTCGAGGAATAAGACTCAAAGGATACGATCCGCCTTCTATAATTCTGTTGTGATCGAACCATCTAGCAGAGAGCTTTTACCCTGTGTGTAGTAGGCCTGTTACATCCACGTGGGTTTGCACACAGCGTAAATGTTGACAAGTCGTTCAACGCTGCACTTGGTCATCTCCAAATATGGAAAGTGACGCCATTCGCGTGACAATGTCCGTTTTCAGCCAAACTTTAGAATGTGTATCTTTTGACCATTCAATCTGAAATTAAACTGATTCTAACCCTAACCCTAACCCTATCCCTAACCCTAACCAAAACCATAAACCGTCAAATACACAAAAAATAAAACTGTACAAAAAATGGAGTGTTCCATGTTTGGAGATGACCAAGTGCAGTCTTGAACGCTTAGTGTAAATTTTGTGCGCTAGTGCACTTTATGTGGAATCGATGTCATACATAACTGACTAAATTGTTTAAACATAATCATTACGAAGTCATATTGTCAGCGTTAAGTTTTATTTTAACATCATTGACAAATATTTTCGATGGAGTAGGTATCTGAAGCGCTCGCGCGCGCGCACAGAGAGAGAGAGAGAGAGAGAGAGAGAGAGAGAGAGAGAGCGAGAGAGAGAGAGAGAGAGAGAGAGAGAGAGAGAGAGAGAGAGAGAGAGGGAGAGAGAGAGGGAGAGAGAGAGGGAGAGAGAGAGAGAGAAATAGAGAGGGAGAGAGAGAGAGGGAGAGAGATATGCACGCACGCACGCGCACGCGCGCACACACATACATACACGATTTTCTGATGTAGTACACACTCACGCACAGACACACACACACACACACACACACACACACACACACACACACACACACACACACACACACACACACACACACACACACACGCACGCACGCACACACACGCGCACATTCACACACGCGCACATTCACACACACTCACACACACACACACACACACACACACACACACACACACACACACACACACACACACACACACACACACACACACACACACACACACACACACACACTAAAACGAGATACATCAGGTGACTTGCTGGCCAATGTGTGTTTCATCTCTAGCTCTCATCTTTCGTCATCTGACTCTCATGAGAGGAAGAGACGGAGATGAGAAGAGAGAGAGAGAGAGAGAGAGAGAGAGGAGAGAGAGATGGAGAGAGAGAGAGAGAGAGTCGGAGAGATAGAGCGAGAGAGAGAGACGAGAGAGAGAGAGAGAGAGAGGGATACACAGAGATACAGAGAGAGGAGAGAGAGAGAGAGAGAGACGATTGAGAGGAGAGAGAGAGAGAGAGAGAGAGAGAGAGAGACGAGAGAGACGAGAGAGAGAGAGAGAGAGACAGAGAGATACAGAGAGAGGGAGAGAGAGAGAGAGAGAGAGAGAGAGGAGAGAGAGACGAGAGAGAGAGAGAGAGAGAGAGAGAGAGAGAGAGAGAGAGAGAGAGAGAGAGAGAGAGAGAGAGAGAGACAGAGAGATACAGACAGAGAGAAAACTTGAAACTTGAAACTTGAAAACTTGAAAACTTTATTTTTCAAGGATAAAGATTTTAGGCAACGCCTAGTCTTCCAATCTGTCCTTGGTACATATACGAACATAGAATACAAACATGGCAAGGCATGATATTACACATACAGATTTGAACATAAAGGTAGCACCTTTGTACATATACGAACATAGAATACAAACATGGCAAGGCATAAAATTACACATACATAATTGAACATAAAGGTAGCAAAGCAGGTATTATGATAAAGACAGGTTGAAATACGAATTTATAGAATTACGTACGCACAGGTATAATTGATAATACTTGTGCGGGCATACATGCGTGTAACCATACACCATGCACATACGCACAGATATGTTGAAGCACGTATAAAAGAAACATACATTTTAGAACAGGGCAAACTAATGCAGCCTATGGTATGAAACCGGTAGCAATTAGCAATAAAGTGCGGACAATTTAAACATTGATTTTAGCACATTGTTGGAGAATAGTAAACAAACAGAGTGATGTGAAATACATGACATCGTAATTAGCACTATAGCGTATCGGGATATATAATATATGAAGAAAAAAAAAAATCAAAAAAAAAATCATGGAGGGTCGAATGTAAGTGTCTCTCGGAGACTCGTTTTGAAGGTTGAGATAGAGGAGCATAATCTAATGTCGGACTGAAGGGAATTCCATATGGAAGGAACCCGAGAAAGTAAAACTTGACTTAAATTTATCTATTCTTGTGTGTGGTAGAATATAGTTACTTGAACCATAGCGATGTGAGGCTTGTGTAAGTAGATTTTTCAGGTATTGTGGAGCTAAGTCATAGTGTACTTTGTACATGAGAATGGCTTTATTATAGCTAAGCTGAGAGAGAGGAGCAATTGGACAGAGAGATACAGAGAGAGAGAGAGAGAGAGAGAGAAGACTGAGAGAGAGAGACTGGCAGAGTGAGAGAGAGATGAGAGAGACGTTGAGAGAGGGGAGATAGAGAGAGATGATGGGAGAGAGAGCGAGGGAGCATGAGAGAGAGAGGACTAGGACGAGAGAGAGAGAGAGAGAGAGAGACAGAGAGGAAAGATGAGAGAGAGATGGAGAGAGAGGAGAGAGAGAGGGAGAGAGAGAGAGTGAGGAGAGATGTTTGGTAGGAGAGAGAGTGGAGAGAGAGAGAGAAGAGAGAGAGAGAGAGAGCGGGAGAGAGATAGAGAGAGAGAGAGAGAGGAGAGAGAGAGCAGAGAGAGAGAGAGCTGAGAGAGTAAGGATGAAGAGAGAGAGGAGAGAGAAAGAGAGAGAGAAGAGAAGAGATGAGAGAGAGAGAGAGAGAGAGAGACGAGATGAGAGATGGAGAGAAGAGCGATAAGACGGAGATCGAGATGAGAGAGAGAGAGAGAGAGAGAGAGAGAGCCGGAGAGGGAGAGGAGAGAGAGAGAGACAGAAGACAGAGAGAGAAGAGAGACAGGAAGAGCGGAGAGATGGAGAGGAGTAGACTTGGAGAGAGGAGAGAGAGTATGGAGTAAAGAGAGAGGGAGCGCGAGGAGAAGGAGAGTAGGAGAGACAGGGGTGGGCGAGGGCGAAGATCGAGAGGATGAGACGGAGAGACATGAGAGGAACAGAGAGAAAGATGAGAGAGAGAGAAGGAGAGAGGAGAGGAGAGACGGAGAGGGACTGAGAGAGAGAGAGAGAGAGAGACGTCCCACAAGAGAGAGAGAGTCACTGTCATCTTCTTGTCATCTTGTTCTAATCAGCCCGCACGGTCCCCATCCTGCCCTCATTAGGCCATATCAATTCGCTCTGTCACTCTTCTCCCCCCACTCCCCCTACACTCCCTTACCCCCCCCCCCACACCCCCTCATGTGCATCAGCTCCCCCCCCACCCCCACCCCTTTCCATGTTGTGTCTGTCTAATGTCTCCTCCCTTCCTCCCTTCATGGACACTACATTAAATATGCCATCCATGCTCCCTTGCAAATATTTCTCATCCGAAGCTATGTTCTTTCTATCTCTGACCCCCTCCTCCCCGTCTCTTCGACCGAAAGAAAATCATTTGATTGTTACATTCTTTATTCATATTTGTTTCTTAATTTATTGAAGTATTTTGCTTACATTTTTTTTCTGAGGACCTGACGAAAAACACACAATTGTATGCTTACTCGGTTATCCTCATTAATTTTTAAAAAAAAGTTTCCTAGTATTTCTTACATGCCTGTCTGTCTGTCTGTCTCTGTCTGTCTGTCTGTCTGTCTGTCTCCATCCCTCCGTCTCTCGCTCTCTGTCTCATTGTGTCTGTTAATGTGTGTGCGCGCGTCTGTGTGTGAGTGTGTGTGTTGTGTGTGTGTGTGTGTGTGTGTGTGTGTGTGTGTGTCCCGTGCGTGCGTGCGTGCGCGCGTCTGTGTGTGAGTGTGTGTGTGAGTGTGTGTGTGTGTGTGTGTGTGTGTGTGTGTGTGTGTGTGTGTGTGTGTTGTGTGTGTGTGTGTGTGTGTGTGGTGTGTGTGTGTGTGTATATGTGTGTGTGTGTGTGTGTGTGTGTGTGTGTGTGTGTGTGTGTGTGTGTGTGTGTGTGTGTGTGTGTGTGTGTGT
>CM065685.1:3179400-3194400 GCA_017654935.2 Phymorhynchus buccinoides | reverse complement strand
CCTTGTATTGGTATTTGAAAAAAGTTGTTTAAACCAACACAAAATCAAGAAAACTGCAGCTCACCCAAACCTGCTTTCTCAAAGCTAACCTCGACATGCAATACACGGGTATCGCTAGAAAGTTCATAACTGAATAATGCTGCGTCATGTATGTCAAGTAGGAAGATACAGACGGAGGGAGAACCCCCCCCCCCCCCACACACACACACACTAACACTCCTCTAGCAGAGCAAAAGACGCGACGCCAACATAAGGGAGACCACCTACTACCATAAAAAGACCACTTGTATCGCCGACATCCAGAAACGTGACACAGGTGTCTGCAGTTCTCAGGCCTGGTTAACGCTGGGATATCATTGTGAAGGGAAGCGTAGAGTACGGCCCTGTCACCTAGTCTCAGATTGATATGGAACTCTATAGCATCATCATCATCATCATCATCATCATCATCATCAACATCATCATCATCATAGTCATCCGCCTCATTTCCATCAATCATCAAAAAGAAAAAAAGTGTCTCAAATTCTGTGGCCTTGCATGCCCTGCTCTCATAGTGACCTCAGTTTCGATGACCAATCCAGTTGATGTCCTTGGTGCGTTCGGGTCAAAGTCATGGGGGTCAGTGTATTCTGGGGAGCTGTGGGTGGATGGTCGTGGTGGCGTTCTCCGATGAGGACCTCACTCATGCTGGCTCCGCGACTAAGGCATTTATTGTGGTCAGTAGGGGGCTTAATTGGTGGTGTTTTGCGTATGTTAGCTCAGAACAGGCTCCACAGAACCGTACCGAACAGACTCGGCAGTAGTACAGTGTCTCTTCGGTTGGTTGCCTCCTGACAGCCTAACATAGATTTGCTCCCCTTGGACTAATGATTTTGGATTCTGCGACCTGACAAACCAGGGTGTGGCTGCGAGTTGGGATTCGGAATGAGCGACGTGAGAGCAACGCCACTGTTTGGCCCAGAAGATGGCACAGAAGAAAAAAAAGTATTTTTGCCCTGCCCGAAGTCTTCGATAAATAGCTGCCATGATGTTGACTGAAACCTCTGTTGTACCAGCAGAATCGTTGTTGTAGCTACGTTCTGGCAAGGAGTTTTTCCAGCCTGACTGTCTTGCTCTTACAGCATATTCTGCAAAACTCCACCACCATCCTCAGAAACTCAGCTCTGAACTTGGTGCCAGTCAGACAGTACAGGTAGAAGTTGATGGCACTGTTGAGGTACATGAGGATATAGCCAATGTCGTTAAATATCCAGAACCGCCCACTTTGTACCGGGTCATACCAGTCGACACGCCGTTTTACTAAGTAAGATGCAGAAAGTGGAGCCGTCAACACGATAAAACAAACACTGGCAGCGATCAAGGTGACAGTCAGTGAAGACACTTTCTCTCCTCTGGAATCCTGGCTGGATTGTTGTGCAGAAAGACGTTGGTTCGTTCTGACAGATCTGACCAGTGTCCGCAGCAGAACGCCGTTGCTGACCACCAGCAATAGAAAAGGCAGAAGACTGTTGACAACGAGGCGAATCCACGGCATGATCGTGGCATCGAACCAGTAGTAGGATGCATTGGATTCGAAAATATAGCAAGTACCATCTTTTATTTCAAATCCCCAGAGGAAGTGACTATTAAACAGATTATTAACAACAAACAGGAAAGCAGCACCACCCCGCGACTTTCTCGTGGTCCACACGGCACCGACACGAAGTGGCCACAGCACAGAAGCTGCTCTGAGCATGGTGAGTGACACTAAGATCCACGGCGATAGAGACCACGACGACAACCAGACAAACTTCTCTAACTTGCACTGCCAGGAGCCCAGAGTCGCGAAGTATCTGACACAGAGTTTCGCGTTCAGTAATCGGTTCAAGGGACCTAGAGTGATCATGACTTGATCAGACCAGGCCAGAACACCGAAGAACACACTGGAAGTGGTGGCAGGAAGGCGAACCATGATGATGATGATCATCGCATTTCCAAACGATCCCAAAACGATCGCAGTAGGATAGCCAATGTCTCGGACCAGAGTGGCAGTGTACATGTAAGGTTGATATACTTCATTCCATGTTTTCCGTTCGATACGATATGAGGCCTTCATTGTATCTGAAAACAGGACCGTGTAGATGAATTCAGTTAAGTTTTGTGGTAAAATTAGTTTATTATCCAATCAGTCATGTGTGGATTTAGTTTTATTTGTGGTGGAACTATTGTGGTATCGTGATCATAAATGTATTCAGTTAACCTAGTATGGTAAAAATCGTTATCGGGCATAGATGGATTTCTTTATTTTGGTATGAATTATTGTGCTTTACCCAGTGTACACACTGGCATACTGACGAAGCAATTCTTGAGTATGCATATGTAGCATTATTTATTTAGAATTATTTGATTGTTTATTTATTTATTTGTTTCCCTCAAGGATATCTTGCAAACCTCTGGACGGAATAACTTCAAAGTTGTATGTAGTGGTGTAACACCAAGAGTTGAAGACATGTTATCGAACAAACTATGCCCTGGGGGCGCCACCAAGAACGGCAGCAATCCCTCTGCTATTGGTGATCACCCTCTTGTACATCGTGAACCACTGTATGGAATAATTGCAAATTGTGTATGGTGTTAGACGACTATAAGCCGAAGTGCATTAACAATAGTAGTGCTGACTAAGTCCAGAGTTAATGAAGAACATTGAACCTGTTCATTCAACCTAACATGTTACTACTCACGCGTAGCTTTCACCAAGCATCCGCTCAGCTTCGCGCACACTGAATGTGGAGACCTGTAATTCAGTCAGCACGCCGGTGAGTTGAACTCATGAAGTGTGACCGAATAAAGGAGTTGTAGACTGCTGGCAAGACGTGTCTGCCCATGTCCCTGTTCAGCGTGGGTTTGGTGGCCGCGATGCGAATGGCCTCCTTCACTTCACAGCGGGAACCAGTTCACCTCACGTTCAAGCGCCGGAACTGCGTCCTCACCCGGTCTAGATGTGTGCCCCCTGGGGATGAATCCCGTTGGTGCTGCCCCAGTCTCTGCTTCAGAGGTCTTTCTGCTTCACCCACATAGAACTCTTTGACTTTGAGTTGGCTGCAGCCGTCACAGTCATGCAGTGCACCACACTTGACTGGTCTAGTTGTCTGGTTTGTCTTTGGGGGCGACAAGCATGCTGCGGATGATGTTGCAGGGTTTAGAGTGTACAGTAACTCCACACCTACGAATCTTGCGATTCAGAGCCTCTGTGATTCCATGGATGTAGGGGATGGTGACTGGTCCGCGGCATGGTGTGGTCTGCTTCCAGGTACTTCCCAGGCCCATCTGGTGTAGCCAGAGATGCTGAGGACGTCCTTGAGGTGTTGTTCCTCCTTAGCCAGAGCTGTGTTAATGCTGCTAGCTGAATATACTTTAGGAATTGCATTTTGGGAGTAGGGCGATGTCATAGAACCATTCTTTTTAAAAACAAATTGAAAAAGAAGGCATTGCCCTTCGAAATGATTTCACTCGCGTAATATTTGGTGTTTTGTTTTTATTTCTATTTCATTATAACCATTCTTTTTTTCCAATGTAATACTGAATTAAACCGATAAAGTATGTAGAGTGGCACAGAGGTAACACATTCGCTTTGTGCACAATAAACCCGAATTCGAACCTGGGTACAGGGGACTTTTTTCTCTCACTTTGCTCTAGGCCTTATGGTCTGAACGTGGAGTCTTTCGGATGAGACGATAAACCGAGGTCCCGTGTGCCCATGTACTTAGCACACGTTAAACCCAGTGGCAACGAAAAAGTTGTCATTTGGTCAAAATGTACCCCCCCCCCTCTTTCCTTCCTCGTCAGTCACGCAAACAGTGGATGCAAAAGAAAAAAAAGGGTGGCGGGCTTCTGGCTGCGACGCGCTCTCCAGGTGGGAGCAGCCCGAATTTCACAGACACGCCTCTGTAACTATAAAGTACCAAATACCAAATAAAGTTGTATATCTTTGGAAAGCTCCGATGCTGGACTTTGGCATGAATGTTATTGTAACATATTGAATTGAAATAAAGAAAAAAACCACATTTTGTCTGGCTATTTTTGTGTCTGCGACCTGGATTGATCGAATGAACAAACGAATGTCCATCCCAAGACATTTGGACACTAGCACTTTTTAAATTATCAGGTACAATTTGCATAATTAAAGATAATCGCAGTTAAGTAATTGATTAGCAGTAACACGATTGGTGTCTCCCAAAATCAGCATTCATTTATGAAATGGCGATGATTGTGTCTTTGTTCAAACTGGCCAGAACAGATTTATTAGTCTCCCCTGTCATGAATTCTTAGTCGCTTTAAGAATTAAAAATAAACAAGCTGAAAAAATCAAGATACTCCGAACAACACTCAGCAACCAGCCAAGGTTCAACTCGGCAGCAGGTGTGTGTTTTCAGACTCAGGACAGGTCACAGTCGTCTGAAACACCACCTGTTCAACAAACTACGCATCGGTGAATCAGACAAGTGCCCATGTGGCACTGAGAACCAAGCAAGTGACCACATCCTACAGTCATGTCCACTACCTGTTCCAACAGCAAAGAAAAAACACCTGACCAGACCACGTCTCTGTGGCCCAGAAGCTCTTCGGGAGACTGGAGGACCTGCAACATACGGCCGCCTTCATATTGGATACTGGGGTGTCCCTCTGACGTACGAGAAGATGAAGAAGAAGAACTCGGCAGCATCGCGATCGATCGCCACTGCATGTCCCATGGCCTTCCAACAATCTGTAGTACTGGGCTACGAAGCGGGGCATGGGTTCCAACACACAAAAGTGCCACCCGCTCCACCATGAACACTTAGTCCTACCTCTACAGCCTGAGTGGAGTCTTCCTGAAGCAGGTGCACGAGTAGAGTGGCACAGAGGTATCGCGTTCGCCTCGTGTCAAGTAAACCCGAGTTCGAATCTGGGTACAGGGGATTTTTCCTCTCACCCTGCACTAGGCGTTGTGGTCTGAACATGGAGTCTTTCGGATGAGATATAAACCGAGGTCCCGTGTGCCCATGCACTTAGCACACGTTGAATCCAGTGGTGACGAAAAAGTTGTCAAATGGTCAAAATTTACCACCCCGTCCCTTCCTTCTCCATCAGTCACACAAAGATCGCATGCAAAAAAACACTGCTATGAAAGTGGGCGAAACAGCAGCAAGTTAGATTACACCAGGAAGTGCACTAGACTGATTACACACAGCTACAGGCCTATAGACACAGAAACAGCAGCAAGTTAGATTACACCAGGAAGTGCACTAGACTGATTACACACAGCTACAGGCCTATAGACACAGAAACAGCAGCAAGTTAGATTACACCAGGAAGTGCACTAGACTGATTACACACAGCTACAGGCCTATAGACACAGAAACAGCAGCAAGTTAGATTACACCAGGAAGTGCACTAGACTGATTACACACAGCTACAGGCCTATAGACACAGAAACAGCAGCAAGTTAGATTACACCAGGAAGTGCACTAGACTGATTACACACAGCTACAGGCCTATAGACACAGAAACAGCAGCAAGTTAGATTACACCAGGAAGTGCACTAGACTGATTACACACAGCTACAGGCCTATAGACACAGAAACAGCAGCAAGTTAGATTACACCAGGAAGTGCACTAGACTGATTACACACAGCTACAGGCCTATAGACACAGAAACAGGGCAGAAGTGTATATTTGAGAATGAATGCATACACGTCTGTGTGTGTGTGTGTGTGTGTGTGTGTGTGTGTGTGTGTGTGTGTGTGAGAGAGAGAGAGAGAGAGAGAGAGAGAGAGAGAGAGAGAGAGAGAGAGAGAGAGAGAGAGAGAGAGAGAGAGAGAGAGAGAGAGAGAGAGAGAGAGAGAGAGAGAGAGAGAGAGAGAGAGAGAGATTCATTTAACGTCTATCCACTAATCGTGATATTAGACGTGTGCGTGTGTGTGTTGTGTGTGTGTGTGTGTGTGTGTGTGTGTGTGTGTGTGTGTGTGTGTGTGTGTGTGTGTGTGTGTGTGTGTGTGTGTGTGTGTGTATGTGTGTGTGTGTGTGTGTGTGTGAATGTTCGTGTGTGTGTGTGCACGCTGCCTTCATGTGATTCAAACCATGGGTGATTTATGACTCTTGGAGCATTCGATCTGGTCGAAGGCGTGCCTGCATCATTCACGGAGTGCATAAGATTTACTGCCACCAAGTTTGTGTTACCTGAGAACACGAGTCAAGATCAGTACTGACACGGTACCCTCTCTTTCTTGCGCGCGCATGGACCATGTTGGGCCTGCTTGATTCATATACATATTCCCCTCTGCATGCATCGTGTGGAGCCCGGGCGTTCCTGGCTGAACTGGGTATGACTCAAAAACATATCTTTTTCTGCATTCATCATGTGAGGCCCGAGCGTCGTGCATGACTTACTCCTTCTATTTTGCATCTCACTACTAAAATTTACTCAACCCCTCCCCCACCCATTTCAAGCCTACAAAATACTCAGCCAAGTTCACCTTTTCATATCTTTTATATCATCTTAAAACAACAAATGATGATCTAATATTTAATACCTATCTGAACTTATAAAATAAATACCCAACCAAATTACTCTCTTCATATCCTCTCAATATCATTGTAAACAACAAACGCTTTTCTGTTATCTAATCTATTTCTCAAATCCTATCTCATCCCGTGATGCGCATCTTCGTCTTTGAACCCCCGTATATGTCAATAAATGCCGATAAACGGCAGGTGGACATTACTGGACGAAGAAGAAGAATAAGAAGTCCTTCCCGAAGATCAATGTGTCAGTCGTGCGTTGCACAGAAGGCCCTGGCTTTTTCTTGGTGCCAGATTGTAGCTTGACATTCAAGTTTCAAGATTCAAGATTGTTTAATGAAGTTCATCAGTGTACAAATGCACCCCTTTGGCTTTGCACAAACACACACTACCATGGGCCGAAATGAGTGCACACCGACGGGAGGTCCCACCATGGCGCCCAGTTCATCAGTGTACAAATGCACCCCTTTGGCTTTGCACAAACACACACTGCCATGGGCCGAAATGAGTGCACTCCGACGGGAGGTCCCACCATGGCGCCCAGTGCATCAGTGTACAAATGCACCCCTTTGGCTTTGCACAAACACACACTGCCATGGGCCGAAATGAGTGCACTCCGACGGGAGGTCCCACCATGGCGCCCAGTGCATCAGTGTACAAATGCACCCCCTTGGCTTTGCACAAACACACACTGCCATGGGCCGAAATGAGTGCACACCGACGGGAGGTCCCACCATGGCGCCCAGTGCATCAGTGTACAAATGCACCCCTTTGGCTTTGCACAAACACACACTGCCATGGGCCGAAATGAGTGCACTCCGACGGGAGGTCCCACCATGGCGCCCAGTGCATCAGTGTACAAATGCACCCCTTTGGCTTTGCACAAACACACACTACCATGGGCCGAAATGAGTGCACTCCGACGGGAGGTCCCACCATGGCGCCCAGTGCATCAGTGTACAAATGCACCCCTTTGGCTTTGCACAAACACACACTCCCATGGGCCGAAATGAGTGCACACCGACGGGAGGTCCCACCATGGCGCCCAGTGCATCAGTGTACAAATGCACCCCTTTGCACAAACACACACTTGGGCCGAAATGAGTGCACTCCGACGGGAGGTCCCACCATGGCGCCCAGTGCACAGTGTACAAATGCACCCCTTTGGCTTTGCACAAACACACACTACCATGGGCCGAAATGAGTGCACTCCGACGGGAGGTCCCACCATGGCGCCCAGTGCATCAGTGTACAAATGCACCCCTTTGGCTTTGCACAAACACACACTACCATGGGCCGAAATGAGTGCACTCCGACGGGAGGTCCCACCATGGCGCCCAGTTCCGTGTGTCCAGTGGGGCCATAATCGTGACAATGCTCACTGCGCGTGCCGAGTCCCCTCCTATGCGCACGTGGTGTGTGCTATCTAAAAGCCTCCCACGTGGTGTGTGCTATCTAAAAGCCTCCCACGTGGTGTGTGCTATCTAAAAGCCTCCCACGTGGTGTGTGCTATCTAAAAGCCTCCCACGTGGTGTGTGCTATCTAAAAGCCCCCCACGTGGTGTGTGCTATCTAAAAGCCTCCCACGTGGTGTGTGCTATCTAAAAGCCTCCCACGTGGTGTGTGCTATCTAAAAGCCCACCCACGTGGTGTGTGCTATCTAAAAGCCCCCCACGTGGTGTGTGCTATCTAAAAGCCTCCCACGTGGTGTGTGCTATCTAAAAGCCCCCCACGTGGTGTGTGCTATCTAAAAGCCCCCCACGTGGTGTGTGCTATCTAAAAGCCTCCCACGTGGTGTGTGCTATCTAAAAGCCTCCCACGTGGTGTGTGCTATCTAAAAGCCACCCACGTGGTGTGTGCTATCTAAAAGCCCCCCACGTGGTGTGTGCTATCTAAAAGCCCCCCACGTGGTGTGTGCTATCTAAAAGCCTCCCACGTGGTGTGTGCTATCTAAAAGCCACCCACGTGGTGTGTGCTATCTAAAAGCCTCCCACGTGGTGTGTGCTATCTAAAAGCCCCCCGTTCGGGCGAATTGGATTCGGGCAGCTAATATATGATGGATCTTGCTTTGCGTCTTGTGCGCACACTCTGGATACTAAGGATGGTAGCTTGCAGCCTATGATTTTAGAGGCCGTCCTGATAGACTGGAAGGAAATCATCTTCTTCTTATCGTCAATCGGCCACTTTCATCAGGTTGAAGATTTTCCCGATATTAAAAAAAGAAAAGAAAACGAAGGTCATGCGCAGCGCCAGGTCACAACAGAAATAGGAAAAGAATGTAGATATAGTGAATGAATATATAATAAATAATAAATACATAAAAAGGGTGGGTGGGGTGCTAGGGGGAATACAAAGACAGGTCTAACAGACTCCCTAGTCTGATATGCCCAGCATTAGTGGAGCTGCCGGACAGGCGCAATGCTAGTCAGCCCAGGGGATCTAGCCCGACCCCAACCCAGCCTAATGTTGGGGAGGGGGGAGGGGGGCACGAGGGTTGCATTATCAGAGCAATGAGTCGAGCCTGGACCTGAAGAAGTCCAATGACTCAGCTTCCACTGTGTCCTGGGGAGTGCATTCCACTCTGGTATTGTTCGAGGGAAGAATGCCATACCTCTTTAGCCTGGACCTGAAGAGGTCCAATGACTCAGCTTCCACTGTGTCCTGGGGAGTGCATTCCACTCTGGTATTGTTCGAGGGAAGAATGTCATACCTCTTTAGCCTGGACCTGAAGAGGTCCAATGACTCAGCTTCCACTGTGTCCTGGGGAGTGCATTCCACTCTGGTATTGTTCGAGGGAAGAATGCCATACCTCTTTAGCCTGGACCTGAAGAGGTCCAATGATTCAGCTTCCACTGTGTCCTGGGGAGTGCATTCCACTCTGGTATTGTTCGAGGGAAGAATGACATTTGCCTGTACTGGGTACGGCAGGATGGAATGTCGTATTTGCCTGTACAGGGTACGGCAGGATGGAATGTCGTATTTGCCTGTAGAGGGTACGGCAGGATGGAATGTCGTATTTGCCTGTACAGGGTACGGCAGGATGGAATGTCGTATTTGCCTGTACAGGGTACGGCAGGATGGAATGTCGTATGTTTTGGTGTTTGATCTCCTGTTGCCTCTTCTTGTGCCTGATGGTGTTTGTAGAGCATCTCCAGCCTTCTGTGTTTCCTTCTCTCTTCTAACGTCGGCCATTGCAATGATGTGAGGATGTAGTCCACGCTGGAGGTTTGGCGGTATCTGTTCGCTACCCAGCGAGCACCCTTTCTCTGGATCTTCTAACGTCGGCCACTGCAATGATGTGAGGGTGTCGTCCACGCTGGATGTTTGGCGGTATCTGTTCGCAACCCAGCGAGCACCCCGTCTCTGGTCTTCTAACATTGGCCACTGCAATGATGTGAGGGTGTCGTCCACGCTGGATGTTTGGCGGTATCTGTTCGCAACCCAGCGAGCACCCCTTCTCTGGTCTTCTAACATTGGCCACTGCAATGATGTGAGGGTGTCGTCCACGCTGGATGTTTGGCGGTATCTGTTCGCTACCCAGCGAGCACCCCTTCTCTGGTCTTCTAACATTGGCCACTGCAATGATGTGAGGGTGTCGTCCACGCTGGATGTTTGGCGGTATCTGTTCGCTACCCAGCGAGCACCCTTCTCTGGTCTTCTCGAGGGTGTGGACGTCTTTCTTTGTGTATGGGTCCCATACTGTGCAGGAGTATTCTAATACTGGTCGGACGAACGCTTTGTATGCAGTTTCTTTCAGTCACTTGTTTGACGTTTTCAGAAGAGTTTAGTTCGCTTTCTTGCTGGTGTTTGAGGTGAGGGAACCCCCATTTGATGTCGCTCGTGATTGTCACTCCCAGGTACTTGATTTCGTTCACTTCTTCGAGAACTTGGCCGCGGAGGGTGTAACATCCAGGCTTCTTTTCTGTCTTTCGTGTGACCTTCAATACCTGGCATTTTTCTCTCTCTAAATGAAAATCTGTTTAACGTCCTCCGGTCTGGAACAGACACATAGGGGACATTAGTAGATATAAAGATGGTGGGAACGATTCTGGAGGCAATGCCCGGAGGCAGTGCAACACCAGTAAAGTCCCGAATTTTCAACACTACAGGTGCATAGGATTAACGTGTCTCTCTCCCCTCCCCCATCTCTTTCCGTGTTTTCTCTGTTTGTGAACAACTTGCTTCCAAACCTGCGCATAGATTGTGCATTAAAAACAATTTGCAAAGGATTATGGGCGCACGCGTGATTTTAAACTTCATTTGTACCACTGCTCATTTAAACAAAATTAATCCAATTACCCCTCATTCCCCACCCCGCCCCAATCACATTTTCAACAAAATAAGCAAAACGTGTTGTACATATTAACAACCTTGCACGAGTATTCTCCCCCTATTAGTCACTTGGTTTTTTTAGTCAAACAAAAAACTTCCAACAAGAGGACATCAGACACAATGAACGATTTCGCAGACAGCCAATGAAAAGCCAGCGTCTGACACCACGTGACAGGAACAGATTCTCTCCAATTTCGGTTTTTCTTTCGGGACCCCCTCCACGCCCCTCCCCCCCCCCCCTCCTATATACATCCTTAGACAGTGAAAGTAGTGCAGTGAGTGGTAAGCGATGAGGCGAGAGAGAGAGAGAGAGAGAGAGAGAGAGAGAGAGAGAGAGAGAGAGAGAGAGAGAGAGAGAGAGAGAGAGAGAGAGAGAGAGACAGACAGACAGAGAGAGAGAGAGAGAGAGAGAGAGAGAGAGAGAGAGAGAGAGAGAGAGAGAGACAGAGAGACAGAGAGAGAGAGAGAGAGAGAGAGAGAGAGAGAGAGAGAGAGAGAGAGAGAGAGAGACAAAGAAGGATTGCAAATGAGAAAATTCGATTGATGGAGAGGAGAGAGGAAGAACAGAGAGACAGAGAAAGCGGGATTGGGGGTGAAAGGGTGAGGGTGCGCGTGCGCACACACACACGAACGCATGCATGCACACATACCCGCACAAACACACACACGCACACATACAGCCACGCAAGCAAGCGCGAGCGCACACACACATACACACATACAGAGAGAGACAGACAGACAGCGGCACAGAGATGCACACAACACTGAATGAGTAGGCCATGGGCCCGTGTCAATGCGAGAGAGAGAACACTGCACACAACACTGAACATTGCAATGGTTCAAGGAATTGGCCATTGGCCCGTGTCACTAAAACAGACAGAGACAGACAGACAGACATGGTGCGAGAGCCAGAGTGACAGAGAGAATGATTATAAGGGATGGGAAGGCCAAAGCAAAGTGGAAGGAGGTACAAAGTCAGAATAGGATAGGAGTGACGACAGGAGAAATAGGTTACCAGGGGTGAGGCTGGGAATCTGTCAGTCTGAAACGACCGAGGACGAGACAGAGACAGACATAGACAGAGACAGAGACACCGAGGACGAGACAGAGACAGAGACACTGAGGACAGAGACACAGACAGAGACACTGAAGACAGAGAGAGTGAGACAGAGACACTGAGGACAGAGACAGAGATAGAGACACTGAAGACAGAGAGAGTGAGACAGAGACACTGAGGACAGAGACAGAGACAGAGACACTGATGGAGAAGAACGTGAGGGGAGAGAGACGGTTCTACAAAAGTAATCCAACTTTTAGCAAAACGACAAAGAAGGAATCTGTAAAGGTTGTACGGAGTTATTGCAGGTGCAAGTCTGCCGGTATGTTTGTCGACCCGTGTCTGTCAGTCTGTCAGTCTGTCTGTCAGTCAGTCAGCCTGTCTGTCTGTCTGTCTGTCAGTCTGGGTGAACAGTAAGAACATGACTCGATTTTTGCCTTAAATATCAAATATGACTAAATTTGTTAAATTTTCCGGGGGCATTGCCCCTTAACCCGGAACATATACAGCTCCCCCGACCCCCGGCGGACCCCCCTCCCCCTTATGAATCACTCGGTCGAGCCCTGTCAGCTTCTACCATGTATCGTCTCCTCCACTGTCTGTTCCTCAGCGATCACATAATTAGGCCCATGCCTGTAGGCCATATAAAGCATTCAAGAAACATTCGTAAAAACACACAGGGAAAACCCAAAAGAAGAATGTGTATGAAAATAAGATACTACCCAAACACACACGCACATAAGTTACATCTCTCTCTCTCTCTCTCTCTCTCTCTCTCTCTCTCTCTCTCTCTCTCTCTCTCTCTCTCTCTCTCTCTCTCTCTCACACACACACACACACACACACACACTCTCACACACACACACACACACACACACACACACACACACACACACACACACACTCTCTCTCTCTCTCTCTCCTCTCTCTCTCTCTCTCTCTCTCTCTCTCTCTTTCTCACACGCACACGCACGCACTCACGCACACGCACACACACACACACACACACACACACACACACACACACACACACACACACACACACACACACACACACACATGCGTTCGATTGTTAAATGCTACGAATCGGATACTGCTTTCGGCTGTTCTCATCAACAATCTTGTCTCTTAAAGAGACGTTGGAGTTTTCCCCTTCATACTACCTTGTTGTCTTCACCCACCATTTGTACGTTGTATCTTGTCTCTTAAAGAGACGTTGGAGTTTTCCCCTTCATACTACCTTGTTGTCTTCACCCACCATTTGTACGTTGTATCTTGTCTCTTAAAGAGACGTTGGAGTTTTCCCCTTCATACTACCTTGTTGTCTTCACCCACCATTTGTACGTTGTATCTTGTCTCTTAAAGAGACGTTGGAGTTTTCCCCTTCATGCTAACTTGTTGTCTTCACCCACCATTTGTACGTTGTATCTTGTCTCTTAAAGAGACGTTGGAGTTTTCCCCTTCATGCTAACTTGTTGTCTTCACCCACCATTTGTACGTTGTATCTTGTCTCTTAAAGAGACGTTGGAGTTTTCCCCTTCATACTAACTTGTTGTCTTCACCCACCATTTGTACGTTGTATCTTGTCTTTTTTCCCCCATTCCTGTAAGGCTGCATTATTTATTGTTAACTGAATAAAACTCCTAATTTGTATTTTTCTTATTTTTACAAGGATAGAACCAAACATTAATAATCAATTTGAAACTGTAAATCACACGTTATAAAACATTGGGACATGTCCCTTGCCAAAATAAAACAGGATTAATCTGTCACAAAATCAATTACAATAGCACTAATTAATTTTGTATCAATGCAAATGCACGCGCACGCACACACGCGCGTGCACGCACATACATAGAGTGTAGAGTGGCACAGTGGTAACGTGTTCGCTTCGTGTCAAGTAAACCCGAGTTCGAACCTGGGTACAGGGGATTTTTCCTCTCACTTTGCACTAGGCCTTACGGTCTGAACGTGGAGTCTTTCGGATGAGACGATAAACCGAGGTCCCGTGTGCCCTTGTACTTACCATACGTTAAACCCAGTGGCAACGAAAAAGTTGTCATTTGGTCAAAATTTACCCCCCTCCCTTCCTTCGTCATCAGTCACACAAAACTCGCATGCCCCCCCCCAAAAGTTGGGTGGCGCGCCTCTGGCTGCGACGCGCTCTCCAGGTGGGAGCAACCCGAATTTCACAGAGACACCTCCATACTGTGACATGAATGGGGTTTCAATCACTCCACTGATGAGGGAGAACAGGACGTGACCTCAACATACTGTGACATGAACGGGGTTTCAATCACTCCACTGATGAGGGAGAACAGGACGTGACCTCAACATACTGTGACATGAATGGGGTTTCAATCACTCCACTGATGAGGGAGAACAGGACGTGACCTCAACATACTGTGACATGAATGGGGTTTCAATCACTCCACTGATGAGGGAGAACAGGACGTGACCTCAACATACTGTGACATGAATGGGGTTTCAATCACTCCACTGATGAGGGAGAACAGGACGTGACATCAACATACTGTGACATGAATGGGGTTTCAATCACTCCACTGATGAGGGAGAACAGGACGTGACCTCAACATACTGTGACATGAATGGGGTTTCAATCACTCCACTGATGAGGGAGAACAGGACGTGACCTCAACATACTGTGACATGAATGGGGTTTCAATCACTCCACTGATGAGGGAGAACAGGACGTGACCTCAACATACTGTGACATGAATGGGGTTTCAATCACTCCACTGATGAGGGAGAACAGGACGTGACCTCAACATACTGTGACATGAATGGGGTTTCAATCACTCCGCTGATGAGGGAGAACAGGACGTGACCTCAACATACTGTGACATGAACGGGGTTTCAATCACTCCGCTGATGAGGGAGAACAGGACGTGACCTCAACATACTGTGACATGAACGGGGTTTCAATCACTCCGCTGATGAGGGAGAACAGGACGTGACCTCAACATACTGTGACATGAACGGGGTTTCAATCACTCCACTGATGAGGGAGAACAGGACGTGACCTCAACATACTGTGACATGAACGGGGTT
>CM065685.1:3159400-3164400 GCA_017654935.2 Phymorhynchus buccinoides | reverse complement strand
GATTATGGTCGGGAGGACGACGACGACGAAGAAGAAGACGTTGTGTATGTGGGAATGTGATAAAGAGATCAGCGACTCCGCCATAAATCGCTTAAACACAGGGTGATCAACGAGAAAACAGAGCGTTAACACGCTACATCACCAGCCGCGCGGCACATTTTCTGCTCCAGTGACCTTGACCTTTTGACCAATGACCATCATTTCCAAACTGGGCCTAGATATCCTAGTACCTACGCGCACGCGTAATTTCAGCCTCTTCGGTCCCTCCTTTTCAAACGCTATCGCGGTACAATGCATACATAGTCAGCCCTTCAGCCAACAAGGGATAAATAAACACCATGGAAACCAGAGCGTGAGAACGCCAGATCAACCAGCGGAAGCATTTTTTCTGCTCCTTTGACCAATGACCTTCATGTTCACAAACGTTAGCCTTCACATCCTACCTACCAATCCGCGTGCAACATGTGAGAGTCCCGGGTCTTAGGTCCCTCCATTCAAACGCTGTCGTGGCGACACACACACATGGTCAGCCAGCCAGCAACAAAGACACACCGCTGAAAACATTCACCAGCTTTCGCCGCGCGGCTGGTTAAAGATGACCTGTCTGAAATCAGTTACAGTGAAACCTCCCTTATAAGACACCCCATTATCCCCCCGTGGGGATACCCGGGGGTCTTTTGCTTAAATAGTTCCCCACCTTCTGGAAGTTCTGTGCTTGTAACTTCCTGTAATCTGTCACTCTCTTTGACTCTGCCTTTTCCCTTTGCTTACTGTCATCTACTATCTTTCTGCCTTAGTCAGGTCCATTCTCCTGCCCTTTTTTCACGAAACACTTTCAAAAACATTTCCTCCAGTCGAAGCCGGACTTGCTGGGCCTAACTAATTCTTAGTTAGCTGCATAACGGCAGCATGACGCATCTGCGCTCATAATTGACAGGAAACTGTCTGAGCGATCGAAGAAGAAGAAGAAGAAGAAGAAGAAGAAGAAGAAGAAGAAGACCTCCCGGTAAAAGACTCCCTGCCACATAAGACCTATCTTCTCTGAGACATTTCCCTTCTTTGTGAGTATTAAAATTACCCCCCTTATAAGACCCCTCCCTTACAAGACCTCATTTTGGATGATTTTGAAGGCCTTATAAGGGAGGTTCCATTGTGTTATAAAAAGTGCACATCAAAATGCATCCTAAGTACACATTATGAACAATCAATGTAGACAGTATCTTTACTTAGTACAATTACGCACGGATATTATACGCCATTCTTGCTTGTATTAGGAAATGAAGTGACAGTGCTTCGGTTAGGTATTTCCAGCTAAATGGCTTTACTAATGTCAATGAAGGCATCAAATCGAAGCAGCTA
This sequence comes from Phymorhynchus buccinoides, assembly GCA_017654935.2. Taxonomy (NCBI): domain Eukaryota; kingdom Metazoa; phylum Mollusca; class Gastropoda; order Neogastropoda; family Raphitomidae; genus Phymorhynchus; species Phymorhynchus buccinoides. Next base: position 3,163,041 of record CM065685.1, on the reverse strand, counting down.
TATACCCACGGCATCAAATCCATTGACCTTTCCATAGAAACACTCCAGGGAACTGATGTCAGAAAGAAAGCATGGAATAAGGAGACAAGAAGGAGGACAAAGAAAGCAAAGTTTAGAATGAAGGACACACACTGCACGATGTAAAGACAAACCAGCCATGATTTAAACCAACATGGCCCCACTCAGGGCATGCAGGGGACACACGAGGTGACGTCACGGAGCCAATTACAATGGGACGGCTCCGAGAAGTTCACAAACAAGAGAAAAAAACAGATTCGCTTACGAGCACAAACGTACCACAAGGCGCAGAGATATGCTGACCCGTTTACTCTACTCTTTTCGAGTAGTATTCTACTCATTTTGGACCTCCACTATTCTACTCTTCAAAACTGAACATAAAGCTCTTTAATTCATGAGTACTACACAGTGAACATTATTCGATGGTTTAATGAATAAAACTACACATTTTGCACCCAAACTACTCATTTCAGCTATCCAGACTACGCAAGACTTGTGTAGGGGGTAAACAGGTCTGGTCATATGCAAAGGCACGAATACACTTGCACACAAGTACGAACACAGACGCGTGTGTGTGCTTGCACACACACACGCACGCACGCACACACGCACACCACGCACATACACACACATATACGAACCAGCGCACACGCAGACACACACATACACACACGCAGAGACGCACCAGACACGCACGCACGCACACGACCACACGCACGCACGTACGCACCACAAACGTACCTTTTTTTCCCCCCCCCATCTCCCCCCCCCCCCCCCCCCCCCCCCCCCCCCCCCACAAACGTACCTCACTCGGTGGAGTTCATCTACCGTTCTCGATATCATCACACACACGCGTATGTACGCACGCACGAATGTGCACACGCAGACACATACGTGCACACACATACACACACACACGCACGCACACGCACACGCACACCCACACGCGCACACACACACACACACACACACACACATGCGCGCACGCACGCACGCACGCACGCACGCGCATGCACGCACACACACACACACACACACATACACACACACACACACACACACACACACACACATACACACACACACACACACACACACACACACACACACATATATACACACACACACATACACACACACACACACGCACACACGCACACACACACACACACACACACACATACACACACACACACACACACACACACACACACACACATACATACATACACACACACACACACACACACACACACACACACACACACACACACACACACACACACACACACACACAGCTCTTTAGGGGAGAGTTAAAGCGAAAATGTTAACATTGGCTATTCATAGGAGCATAAATGAATGACAAATTGTTCTATGTCTTCCCGGTCCAACTGGACACATTTGAGACATTGATCATCGGAGCATAACAGAAGCGCTAAAAATAAACAGAAACTAGAACTCTTGAGACAAAGCTATATGTTGAGTGTCATATTTCCAATAACAGAAAACATGTTTGTTTCTTGAGAAACAGACCCAGCCACCCCGAGATAAGTGTAACGAACGTTACTTAAGGTCAGTCATGATTTCCTAAGGTCCGTTCCAGCCTTATCATTTGACCCTTGACCCACGGACAGTGATTAGCTACCCCAAAAAAAGAAACAGGAAGAAACGTGCTTAGATTAAAATGAAATGTCTCTTCATAGACAGAGTGGGAAAATTACACTGAAATCCAAAAGAAACGCGAAAATGTCTAATGCTTCACCTTGATCAACCTCAACGTGACGTGTAGAGGGCGCTAACAGTAAATTGAGAGCTGTGTAATGATGATCTACAGCAATGAAAACTCATGGTACGGCTTAGTCTTTTGTGGATCGAACACTAGGGGAAGACGGGGTAAAAAGCGCATGGGCGGGTAAGAAGCCCACCCCAATTATCTCATGAAATGAAGCAAATTTCAGTCTCAATTTGCCCATGAGACGAGCGTTAATGTCTAGCATTCGTCTCATGGGCAAATTTGACTGAAATTTTCTTTATTTCATGAGATAATTGGGGTGGGCTTCTTACCCGCCCATGCGCTTTTTACCCCGTCTTCCCCTATAGCTCTAGTGCTCCAGCCAAAGGGATTGGTTGGCGCCCATGGCCTTTGAGGACCTTCCCCAACAACAGCTGTCCTAAAATCCCTTTAGCTGAAAGAATGGGGATGTAGTTTGGGCAAGGCATCTCCACTATAAACACATTCTATTCCAGCCATCCGGAACAGCAGCTGCCCCCTCTGCTATCTGGCCGTCATGGTCGGAGACGAAGGATCGGCATGCATGATGGCCAGCATTTATAATGTATCGTTGGGAAACCTATCCAAAAACGGCTCGCGTGAAATGTTCAAAAAAAGGGATGCACTTATAGACTTTCCCAGATGCGTATTAACAGGAAAGCAGTATTCAGACATAATATAATACATCTGTATTGTTAAAAATTCGGGACTTTCCTGGTGTTGCACTGCCTCCGGGCATTGCCTCCCACCATCTTTATATCGACTAACGTCCCATATGTGTCGGTTCCAGACCAGAGGACGTTAAAGACTCCTCCCACGTCACGTGTTGCATTCCCTCTTATGCTTGGAAGATTTCTTAAGATTTCTTGCCAGCTATAAGAGGGAACACACTTGAAAACCATGATTTTGACACATGACGTGGTGGGTCTTTAATCAGAATTTCATTCAGACATGACCGGGGAATAAAAACCGACGTAACCGTTATCTGCACTTTCCATTTGTTCCAGAGTTTTGCCGACCGTCTCTCCACACAAGGCACCACCACTGACGCTGACCATGACGCTGCTTCCTAGGATCGGTGCGCTGCTGTCGTGTTTGGCACTGGGCCTGGCACAGGAGAGATGCTGCTTCGACAACCAGTACTCCGCCCAGCTGGGCATCGTGGGGGAAGTGCTCTCGCAGGAGCCTTTCTTCATTGACGTAAGTCAAAGTCAAAGTCAAAATTGTCTCTGTCCCAGAACAATAGAGTTCTTCAAAAGAATGATATAGAAACAAACAACAACATCACACGAATACAAACACTCGGCATACATTTATACATGCATTTAAACAACAAAAAATCAAACTTTCAAACAACAATGATTTGAATAATTAAATACTTTACCCTTTCACCGCCAAAGTCGCATTTTAGCACCACAGTGATTTAACACCTATGTTACTAAAAGGCATCAAATTAGGGTATATTATCCAAAGACCCTATTGTCTTAGTTTGGGGAAGTAAGGATAGACCATATTTTATGTCTGTCACAGAAGAATCCCCAATACTGCAGATGGATTTTGTTCTCTATCCAGGTAAATTTAATGGACATTTTTGGTTGAAATATGGCTGGCGGTGAAAGGGTTAAAGCATCATTGTAAACAGATAACATTTTAGATTAGTGGGTTGGAGAGTATTCAATAGGCAACATGAAGGTTTTTGTTGTGGTGTTTTATGCCACACATAATTATGGTAGTTTGTTTTCCTGCACATTAGAAGTGTAATAATACTCTTTTGTTACCATTACTAACACGTTTTACCTTCAACACAGATAACGCTAAACAATATGACTGACCATTACTAACATGTTTTACT
>CM065685.1:3149400-3154400 GCA_017654935.2 Phymorhynchus buccinoides | reverse complement strand
GATACACTGTGTAGCAAAGGGTAACACATTGGCTTGCATCAACCCTACACATGATCACTGTCCTTACGTTAAATGGTGATACACTGTGTAGCAAAGGGTAACACATTGGCTTGCATCAACCCTACACATGATCACTCCCTCCCCCCCTCCCCCAGGAAGACCCTGTCTTCAAGTAAACATTGTCCATAACAGTCAACGACCAATTGGACGTTGAATTCACTATCCTAGCTCGGGGCCAATAGTAATATGAGAGCTGTAAACTAAACGATTGTTTTACACACCCGGTACCCCCGGGTCGTTGGTGGAAGACTATGACTGAAATCAGGAGGCATTGGCACCGGCTGTTAGTGCACGGCCAGGGGATTAGGCCTAGAGGGACTTTAGGCCCTTTCCCAACGCTAACTGTATGTGACCCAGCACCACGAAAGGGACATTAAGTGTCAAACTGATCATTCTGAGATAATTATACATTTGAAACCCGCAGACAATTCTCTTTCTAATGATACAAGAACCATTCTTGTATCTTTTTCCATTCCAGAGTTATGATCATTTAAAATTAGTAGGGTGAGCGTCAGCCATTTTGGGAAATCACAGTTTAAAGTCTAGCCTAGGTGAAGAAACTGCATTGACCTACTCATTTTGAAACACTTAAAAGACCATTTAGAGACCATATTAAGACTATCCTTTACAAATATGAAAGATAAGATGTTAGAGAACACACAAATACCCATAACTCAAAATTGACAATTTTGACTTTGCAAGCCTGTTGTGAAAAACTAGACCAGCGACTTAATGTCCCTTTCGTGGTGCTGGGTCACACATACTTAGCTCCTCATGGCCGAGAAGAGTGGGGGGGGGGGGGGTACACTGGGCAAGGCATCTCCGAAGGAAACAACATTCCGTGACAGCCCTCCGGAATAGCATCTACCCTTTCTGCTTTGTGGAAACCACAGTGGGCCAGACCAGACCGGAATAGCATCTACCCTTTCTGCTTTGTGGAAACCACAGTGGGCCAGACCAGACCGGAATAGCATCTACCCTTTCTGCTTTGTGGAAACCACAGTGGGCCAGACCAGACTGGAATAGCATCTACCCTTTCTGCTTTGTGGAAACCACAGTGGGCCAGACCAGACTGGAATAGCATCTACCCTTTCTGCTTTGTGGAAACCACAGTGGGCCAGACCAGACCGGAATAGCATCTACCCTTTCTGCTTTGTGGAAACCACAGTGGGCCAGACCAGACTGGCACACGCTAATTTGGATAATGCGAATACGGCACATTTAGGGACGTAGTTTCTGTCTTAGGCCGGGTTCACATTAGATGCGTAAGTTCCGTACGGAAAACCCTAAATAAGTGGAAGAAAGAAGAATAAAAGTTTACGCATATAGGTGAAATTCGGGCACGTGCGCAAATCTTTTCCCTTCTTTGCTTCACTTATTTATGGATTGCGCACGGGTTTCCGCATGGAATATCCGCTTGTGTGTGTACACGGCCTTATACTGTATATTCTATCTTTTGTGTAATCCCATCACCTTGGTCACCAGTGGCGTCTACTTCCACGTCGCTCATTCCCAGCCCGTTCCCGGGGCCACACTCCGGAGCGTCAGGTCGTGGACACTGCGACAACCGGTCCGTGGGAAGCCACCCATATAAGGCCGTACAGAGGCAACCACCAGAGGAGACACTGCACCGCTAGCTGAGTCACTTCGGTAGAATTCAATGGAGCCTGTTGTGAGCCAACATTCTCAGGACACCACTGTACTGTATGGGTGTTGTTGTTGTTGTTGTTGTTGTTGTTGTTGTTGTTGTTTTCATATCATATTATTCCTTTTTTCTCTCTTCAGAAACGAGTGTACACCAGATTCATCAACCAGTCGTGCACCTTCAGAGACATGACGCCCTTTGAGAACACTCCCTCTCCCACCTGCATCCCAGGTCAGGAACACGAGGAGTTGGAGGCAGCTGGGTTCAATTACTACCACTGTTTACACGTGTGTGTGTGTGTGTGTGTGTGTGTGTGTGTGTGTGTGTGTGTGTGTGTGTGTGTGTGTGTGTGTGTGTGTGTGTGTGTGCGTGCGTGCGTGCGTGTGTGCGTGTGCGTGCGTGTGCGTGCGTGCGTGTGCGTGTGCGTGCGTGTGTGTGTGCGTGCGTGAGTGCGCGTGTGTGCGTGTGCGTGCGTGCGTGTGCGACATTGTGTGTGTGTGGTGATGTGTGTGTGTGTGTGTGTGTGTGTGTGTGTGTGTGTGTGTGTGTGTGTGTGTGTGTGTGTGTCTATAAAGAGTGCGTCAAATGCGCGCGTATGTGCTGTGTGTGTGTGTGTGTGTGTGTGTGTGTGTGTGTGTGTGTGTGTGTGTGTGTGTGTGTGTGTGTGTGTGTGTGTTCTATAAACGCGAGATTGGGTCACATGGAACATGACTTATAGGAAGCTCTCTCTGTGTGTGTGTCTCTCTCTCTCTCTCTCTCTCTCTCTCTCTCTCTCTCTCTCTCTCTCTCTCTCTCTCTCTCTCTCTCTCTCTCTCTCTCTCATCTCTCTCTCTCTCTCTCTGTCTCTCTCTGTGCGTGCATGTGCTGTGTGTGTGTGTGTAATATGTGTGTGTGTGTGTGTGTGTGTGTGTGTGTGTGTGTGTGTGTGTGTGACAGTGTGTGTGTGTGTGTGTGTGTGTGTGTGTTCTATAATCGCGAGATTGGGTCACATGGAACATGGCTTTTAGGAAGCTCTCTCTCTCTCTCTCTCTTCTCTCTCTCTCTCTCTCTCTCTCTCTCTCTCTCTCTTCTCTCTCTGTCTCTGCCCCCCCCCCTGTCCCATATCGTGTGTGTGCGCGTGCGTATGTGCTTGTGTGTACTATGCATATGTCTGTGTCTGTGTGTTTGTGTTCTGCTTACCGCACGGACTGTGCTGACAGAGGGAAGGGGAAAGGAAGCGAGTGGCGGTGGTGGTGAGTAGCGAGGCTGGAATGAAAATAGCAGAAAGAAAACGAGTGATCCACAGCGAAGTGACAGCCCTTCCGATCTAATCAATTCGACCGGTCAATAGCTGTGTTCCTATCGTAACTTGACAAATCAGTACTGTCCCATATGTGTCCTTGTGACCAGGAGGACGTTAAACATGAACTGTGCAAATCAGTACTGTCCCATATGTGTTCCTGTGACCAGGAGGACGTTAAACATGAACTGTGCAAATCAGTACTGTCCCATATGTGTTCCTGTGACCAGGAGGACATTAAACATGAACTGTGCAAGTCAGTAATGTCCCATATGTGTCCTTGTGACCAGGAGGACATTAAACATGAACTGTACAAATCAATACTGTCCCATATGTGTTCCTGTGACCAGGAGGACGTTAAACATGAACTGTGCAAATCAGTACTGTCCCATATGTGTCCTTGTGACCAGGAGGACGTTAAACATGAACTTTCATTCATTCGCTGTGTTCCTCTTAATCTTGAATTTTGTACACAACCCTACTTTCACGGGCTATTTTCATTACAGACAATCCTACTCTCGTGGGCTAGTTTCATTAGACAATCCTACTGTCATGGGAAACGTCATTGCACGCACCCCTACTCTCATGACTTTTTTTTCCATTGCGCACAATCCTACTTTCATGTGCTACTATCGTCACAGACCATCCTACTTTCATGGGCTAGATTCGCTGGAGACAATCCTACTTTCATGGGCTACTATCGTCACAGACAATCCTACTTTCATGGGCTACTATCGTCACAGACAATCCTACTTTCATGGGCTACTATCGTCGCAGACAATCCTACTTTCATGGGCTACTATCGTCACAGACAATCCTACTTTCATGGGCTACTATCGTCACAGACAATCCTACTTTCATGGGCTACTATCGTCACAGACAATCCTACTTTCATGGGCTACTATCGTCACAGACAATCCTACTTTCATGGGCTACTATCGTCACAGACAATCCTACTTTCATGTGCTACTATCGTCACAGACAATCCTACTTTCATGGGCTACTTTTAGTGCAAGTAATCCTACTTTTATGAGCTACAATCCTACTCTAGTGGGCTATTCATTTTTGATTGCAGGCAATGCTATTGCCATTGGGCGGCTATTTTCATGGGCTACTTAAGCGTTTCGTTCATGAGCTATTGATAGTGTAGACAATGCTATATTAGTGGGCTCCTCCACGCTGCGCTACGGTCACCACAGTGTCAAGGTCAACACGTTTGCCCTTCACCTACAACCTTGACCCCTCAGACCTTTGAGATTAAGATTAAGATTAAAATTACATCCCCGTCTACAACCAAGGCCATGTCAGGGCTGTCACCACGTTAGATCTTACCACGTATATCCCCTCAGCCCTTCATTATCATCACGATCAGCATGATCACGATCATCATCATCATCATCATCATCATCATCATCATCATCATTACCATCATCATCATCATCATCACCATCATCATCATCATCATCATCATCATCATCATCATCATCATTACCATCATCATCACCATCATCATCATCATCACCATCATCATCATCATCATCATCATCATCATCATCATCACCACCATCATCATCATCATCATCATCATCATCACCATCCTCATCACCATCATCCGGGATCAGGACACCGAGAACAAGCTACATGAAGTCCTTCCTGATTTGTCTGAATGGCTTCCTTCAGTTGGCAAAAGCAGACGAGAGGAATGCGTTCTGACTCGCATACATATTGGTCACAGCTATATGACCCATTCTTATCTTTTAAAGGGAGAGGAAAGACCCCATTGTTTCGCTTGTGACTGTTGTTATACTTTAAAACATGTGCTTTCTGAGTGTGACGACCTCAGTGAAATAAGAGAAAAATATTTTACAAAGATGTCACTTGGTAAGCTTTTTAGAGATGTTCGAGTGTCTGTGATATTCGAGTTTTTGAAGGAAGTGAACATTTTTTATAAGATTTAGTTTTATCGTTTTTTAGAAATGTGGTTGTGGTTTAACGTGGGGGAACTGTTCTATTTTG
>CM065685.1:3134400-3136900 GCA_017654935.2 Phymorhynchus buccinoides | reverse complement strand
CCTGGTAGCAAACAGTGGCCCACCACTCTGTCAACCGTTTAAAAGTAAGTGTTTTGTGATTTGGAATAACACAGCCACCCACTGGGGGCTATCTTCTCTGGCAGTCACGTGACATTGTAAATTTGACTTTTGTCTTCCATTGTACTGTCAGGAAAGGATTAACTTCTGTTTGCACATAAAATTAAACATATGATCTAATCATTAAAACCATGGTGATATTACAAAGACAATATTTTATTATCCCCTACATTTTGTGAGCAGTATAGATTTAGAAGCTCCGTCGGCTCTTTGCCAAATATATTGTATGCTGGGCGTTCCTTTTCTGCAATGCTGTTACACCGCTCCTTTATTCGTGCTATGTTACATTGACCCCACTCCTTTCTAATGCTCTGTTACACTGCTCCTTTATTCGTGCTATGTTACATAGACCCCACTCCTTTCTAATGCTATGTTACACTGCTCCTTTATTCGTGCTATGTTACATAGACCCCACTCCTTTCTAATGCTATGTTACATAGACCCCACTCCTCTCTAATGCTATGTTACATAGACCCCACTCCTCTCTAATGCTATCGTTACATAGACCCCACTCCTCTCTAATGCTATGTTACATAGACCCCACTCCTTTCTAATGCTATGTTACATAGACCCCACTCCTCTCTAATGCTATGCTACATAGACCCCACTCCTCTCTAATGCTATGTTACATAGACCCCACTCCTCTCTAATGCTATGTTACATTGACCCCACTCCTCTCTAATGCTATGTTACATAGACCCCACTCCTCTCTAATGCTATGTTAAATAGACCCCACTCCTCTCTAATGCTATGTTACATTGACCCCACTCCTTTCTAATGCTATGTTACATAGACCCCACTCCTCTCTAATGCTATGATACTAGACCCCACTCCTCTCTAATGCTATGCTACATAGACCCCACTCCTCTCTAATGCTATGTTACATAGACCCCACTCCTCTCTAATGCTATGTTACATAGACCCCACTCCTTTCTAATGCTATGCTACATAGATCCCACTCCTCTCTAATGCTATGTTACATAGACCCCACTCCTTTCTAATGCTATGTTACATAGACCCCACTCCTCTCTAATGCTATGCTACATAGACCCCACTCCTCTCTAATGCTATGTTACATAGACCCCACTCCTTTCTAATGCTATGTTACATAGACCCCACTCCTCTCTAATGCTATGTTACATAGACCCCACTCCTCTCTAATGCTATGCTACATAGACCCCACTCCTCTCTAATGCTATGTTACATAGACCCCACTCCTTTCTAATGCTATGTTACATAGACCCCACTCCTCTCTAATGCTATGTTACATAGACCCCACTCCTCTCTAATGCTATGTTACTTGACCCCACTCCTCTCTAATGCTATGTTACATAGACCCCACTCCTTTCTAATGCTATGTTACATAGACCCCACTCCTTTCTAATGCTATGTTACATAGACCCCACTCCTCTCTAATGCTATGTTACATAGACCCCACTCCTTTCTAATGCTATGTTACATTGACCCCACTCCTCTCTAATGCTATGTTACATAGACCCCACTCCTTTCTAATGCTATGTTACATTGACCCCACTCCTCTCTAATGCTATGTTACATTGACCCCACTCCTTTCTAATGCTATGTTACATAGACCCCACTCCTTTCTAATGCTATGTTACATAGACCCCACTCCTCTCTAATGCTATGTTACATAGACCCCACTCCTCTCTAATGCTATGTTACATAGACCCCACTCCTCTCTAATGCTATGTTACATAGACCCCACTCCTCTCTAATGCTATGTTACATAGACCCCACTCCTCTCTAATGCTATGTTACATAGACCCCACTCCTCTCTAATGCTATGTTACATAGACCCCACTCCTCTCTAATGCTATGTTACATAGACCCCACTCCTCTCTAATGCTATGTTAAATAGACCCCACTCCTCTCTAATGCTATGTTACATTGACCCCACTCCTCTCTAATGCTATGTTACATAGACCCCACTCCTCTCTAATGCTATGTTACATTGACCCCACTCCTCTCTAATGCTATGTTACATAGACCCCACTCCTCTCTAATGCTATGTTAAATAGACCCCACTCCTCTCTAATGCTATGCTACATAGACCCCACTCCTCTCTAATGCTATGTTACATAGACCCCACTCCTCTCTAATGCTATGTTACATTGACTCCACTCCTTTCTAATGCTATGTTACATTGACCCCATTCCTCTCTAATGCTATGTTACATAGACCCCACTCCTCTCTAATGCTATGTTACATAGACCCCACTCCTTTCTAATGCTATGTTACATAGACCCCACTCCTTTATAATGCTATGTTACACTGCTCCTTTATTCGTGCTATGTTACATAGACCCCACTCCTTTCTAATGCTATGTTACATAGACCCCACTCCTTTCTAATGCTATGTTACGTTGGACATTGCCCCTTGGGTTGCTATGTTACTTTTTCTG
>CM065685.1:3126900-3129400 GCA_017654935.2 Phymorhynchus buccinoides | reverse complement strand
CCACTCCTGTAACCTATGATTAATAATAGTACTATACACTTTACTGCCTGCATCACTTAGAGATATCCCTACCCACTCCTGTAACCTATGATTAATAATAGTGCTATAATAGTACTATAAACGTTGAAACTTCTGAAAATGTTATGTGCGAGAAAAATTATTTTGATTTATTGACTGATACACACTCTGCAGATGATGGAAATATAACCCCAAAAATGTCATTTTTGCATTATAATGTTAATGGGTTGCTTTCAAAACTTTCTGATTATGATTTCGTTTCATTCGTTAAATCTTTTGATTTTATTTGTTTAGTTGAAACTTTTATTGAAGAGTTTAGCTATTCTGTGTTTGATGGTTATACTAGTTTCTGTTTGTCTGCCAGTAAGTTTACTACAAAAGGACGAAGATCAGGAGGACTGCTATGTCTTGTCAGAAATGAGCTCATGCCTTATGTAAAACAAGTTAATGTGAAATCTAACATATTTGGAGCGTTATTGTTTGATAAAACATTATTTGGAATGGATAAAGACATTCTTTATGTATATTGCTATGTACCACCAGAAGGGTCTCCATACTATACATATTTCGATTGTGGTAATGGTATAGCTCTTTTGGAAGATTTTTTGACTAGTTGCTTATTAAATTGTAATGATGTGTACATTTTGATGTGTGGGGATCTTAATAGTAGAACGTCTAATACGTCTCACTATTGTCATGGTGTTTCAGATATTTTGGATTTTCAACATATTAGTCATTCTGTAAATGTTAGATGTTCGGAAGACTCTGCTTTAAATAACTATGGCAAAATGTTTTTGAATCTGTGTACTGCGTTTGATTTGTGCATTGTCAATGGTATGTGTTATGGCGACCGTCATGGCTGCTTCACGTACATGTCAGAAACGGGAAGTAGCGTGGTTGATTATTTTGTTATGTCATGTGATATGTATAACTTGTTATGTAATTCGTGTGAGCTAAAAGTTTGTGAACATTTTTATTCAGATCATATGCCTGTGGAACTAGGAGTTTTGTGTAGCGCGGCTGTTCTAAAGACAAATCTGTCTAAAAATAGAGGTAGGCCTACTTTAGTGGAAAAGTTTGTGTGGAGTGAGGACTGTGCTGAATCGTATGATGATAGCATACGTTCATTTGATATTCAGGAAAAGATAAATCATGCAATCATTTTGATTGACGTCAATATTGACGAAGCTTTGTCTGTGTTTAATGCAACTATTAAAGAAGCTGCACAATGTATGAAAAAAGAGGTAAAAGTATATAACAATAGCAACTGGAAGAGTAACGATTGGTTTGACTCTGATTGTAAAGACTTTAGGAAAAAAGTTCGGAATTTATATAATAAATGTAAACGTACAAAGGATAAGGGTGATCGTGATTGTTTCTGTCGTGCTAGAAGGGAATATAAATACCTAAAGGATGGGAAGAGAAAAGAGTTTAATAATGCGCAGTTAACAGAATTGATTGCAGCGATAAGTAGCCAAAAGGACTTTTGGAATAAAATACGTACGATGTCATTCAAAAAGAAACAACCGGTAAATAACATTAGTGTCGATCAGTGGTTTGACCATTTTAAGAACCTTTTGACCAAAGACTGTGATGCTAATGCAATACTACAGGGGAGTGAGGAGGAAGAGGAGGAAGATGACCAAAGACTGTGATGATAATGCAATACTACAGGGGAGTGAGGAGGAAGATGAGGAAGAGGAGGAAGATGACCAAAGACTGTGATGCTAATGCAATACTACAGGGGAGTGAGGAGGAAGAGGAGGAAGATGACCAAAGACTGTGATGCTAATGCAATACTACAGGGCAGTGAGGAGGAAGAGGAGGAAGATGACCAAAGACTGTGATGCTAATGCAATACTACAGGGCAGTGAGGAGGAAGAGGAGGAAGATGACCAAAGACTGTGATGCTAATGCAATACTACAGGGGAGTGAGGAGGAAGAGGAGGAAGATGACCAAAGACTGTGATGCTAATGCAATACTACAGGGCAGTGAGGAGGAAGAGGAGGAAGATGACCAAAGACTGTGATGCTAATGCAATACTACAGGGGAGTGAGATGAGGAAGAGGAGGAAGATGACCAAAGACTGTGATGCTAATGCAATACTACAGGGGAGTGAGGAGGAAGAGGAGGAAGATGACCAAAGACTGTGATGCTAATGCAATACTACAGGGCAGTGAGGAGGAAGAGGAGGAAGATGACCAAAGACTGTGATGCTAATGCAATACTACAGGGCAGTGAGGAGGAAGAGGAGGAAGATGACCAAAGACTGTGATGCTAATGCAATACTACAGGGCAGTGAGGAGGAAGAGGAGGAAGATGACCAAAGACTGTGATGCTAATGCAATACTACAGGGCAGTGAGGAGGAAGAGGAGGAAGATGACCAAAGACTGTGATGCTAATGCAATACTACAGGGCAGTGAGGAGGAAGAGGAGGAAGATGACCAAAGACTGTGATGCTAATGCAATACTACAGGGGA
>CM065685.1:3106097-3118597 GCA_017654935.2 Phymorhynchus buccinoides | reverse complement strand
TTATGTATGTCACAGAAGAATCCCCAATACTGCAGATGGTTTTTGTTCTCTACCCGGGTAAATTTAATGTCCATTTGTGGCTGAAATATGGCTGGCGGTGAAAGGGTTAAATAGAATTGTTTATTTCTCAAAGTCACATTGTGAAAATCATAATCATCATTAGATAGAGCAACAATAACACTTACATAAAGCCCCATCTTAAAGGGGGAAAGTGGACAGACAAAAATTGTGACGGACGGCGAAGCAGAGTAACGAAGCGCTATCGTAATTTACAAATATGTTTGATATATCAATGTCATACACAAACAAAAAAACATGCTGGCATATTGTCTCTGTTTGTCAGGCTGCTCGTTATAATGTGTGTCTTACTGTCCATGTCTCTGTCTGTCTGTCTGCTGCCCCCCCCCCCCACCCCCCTCTCTCTAAACCCCCAGGGCTGATTGGAAAAAGCGTTGTAGATGCTTACATAATAAGACTGGTTAATTTAAATTTTTTTTTTTTCGTTTCTGTGTGTGTGTGTCTTTCTCTCTCTCTCTCTCTCTCTCTCTCTCTCTCTCTCTCAANTCTCTCTCTCTCTCTCTCTCTCTCTCTCTCTCTCTCTCTCTCTCTCTCTCTCTCTCTGTGTCTGTCCCTCTGTCTCTGTCTCTCTGTGTCTCTCTGTGTCTCTTTCTATGTTTCTCTCTCTATCTGTCTGTGTCTCTTTTTCTCTGTCTCTCTCTCTCTGTCTGTCTGTCTCTGTCTCTCTCATGTTGACTTCCAGTGATCCAATAACAGCACCCACAGCGTCATGTTGACTTCCAGTGATCCAATAACAGCACCCACAGAGTCATGTTGACGTCCAGTGATCCAATAACAGCACCCACAGCGTCATGTTGACTTCCAGTGATCCAATAACAGCACCCACAGAGTCATGTTGACTTCCAGTGATCCAATAACAGCACCCACAGAGTCATGTTGACTTCCAGTGATCCAATAACAGCACCCACAGCGTCATGTTGACTTCCAGTGATCCAATAACAGCACCCACAGCGTCATGTTGACTTCCAGTGATCCAATAACAGCACCCACAGAGTCATGTTGACTTCCAGTCATCCAATAACAGCACCCACAGAGTCATGTTGACTTCCAGTGATCCAATAACAGCACCCACAGCGTCATGTTGACTTCCAGTGATCCAATAACAGCACCCACAGAGTCATGTTGACTGCCAGTCATCCAATAACAGCACCCACAGAGTCATGTTGACTTCCAGTGATCCAATAACAGCACCCACAGCGTCATGTTGACTTCCAGTGATCCAATAACAGCACCCACAGAGTCATGTTGACTTCCAGTGATCCAATAACAGCACCCACAGAGTCATGTTGACTTCCAGTGATCCAAAAACAGCACCCACAGCGTCATGTTGAATTCCAGTGATCCAATAACAGCACCCACAGCGTCATGTTGACTTCCAGTGATCCAATAACAGCACCCACAGAATCATGTTGACTTCCAGTCATCCAATAACAGCACCCACAGAGTCATGTTGACTTCCAGTCATCCAATAACAGCACACACAGCGTCATGTTGACCGTTCCATTAACCGGTCAGAGAGGAGGAGAACCAGAGAGGGTGGGAGATGGAGGACAGACCAACAGAAAACAAGAGATAAGTTCAGGGGCCGTTTCACAAGGGCTAACGTTACGTAGCGTGAGCGCAAATCGGCAAAAAACGGTCTAAGAAACACCCTTCGTTTGCTGATAGTTCGCGTGGCGTTTTGTTCTTGCTTAACACCGAGCAAGCGGCGAACTACCCGGAACTAGTAGGGGGTGAATACGTTTCTTGCTGTTCATTAGTCCATTAAAGTTTGTTTAAAATAAAACATTTTTGACCAATCAGACAAGAGCTTGTAATAGTCTTCCGCAAACGTTTTCTAAAGTGGTTCTTAGGCCCCGTTTGGCGTAAGCGTTATTCGCGCGGCGACCGTTATCTAGAGAAACTCGACCCAGGTCTCTGGATAAACGGATTTTGGACAAACAAACGGACACGACCTCAGTGACACAGGCATTACGTAAGAGGGACGGTTACATGGAGTCGGCCACGGAGAAAAATACAAGAAACAACAAAAACTAACCATGTTGTAGAAGGCATGCATCTACAGAAAATGACATACATAGTAAACATAGTCTTTATAAAATTCCTCTTTCTTTTTTTTAAACGAAATTTATTTGAAAACGTGCACATCAAAGCAGCAACGGAGATTAAGCGCGTTGAATGCAACAATTAATCTCGAAGCTTATGCAAGATACTTAATACTAATCATATCTGTATTGTTGAAAAAAATCGGGACTTTACTGGTGTTTGCGCTGCCTCCGGGCATTGCCTCCAGGATCGTTCCCACCGTCTTTATATCTGCTAATTTCCCATATGTGTCTGTTCCAGACCGGAGGACGTTAAGCAGATTTCCACACACGCAAGGTAGGGGAAGACGGGGTAAAAAGCCCATGGGCGGGCAAGAAGCCCATGCCAATTATTTCATGAAATAAATACACTTTCAGTCAAATTTGCCCATGAGACGAATGCTAAACATTAACACTCGTCTCATGGGCAAAATGTGACTGAAATTTGCTTCATTTCATGAGATAATTGGCATGGGCTTCTTACCCGCCCATGGGCTTTTTACCCCGTGTTACCCTACTCTAAAAGGGTCCGCTACGCTACATACGACACGATCTCAACACGATGCGACTGTGACGAGATTCACGTGAAATACTTCAGTCTAAAAATAACTCTGCTCCTTTCGCTCACTACACTCAAGCAGACCCAATACGTGAATTTCACGCGAATCATGACTCACATCGTCAAGATCGCATCGCATTGAAAGCAAATCGTATGTAGTGTAGCAGGCCCTTAAGACCCACCACGTCACGTGTCAAAATCACAGTTTTCACGTGTTTTCCCTCTTATAGCTAGTAATGAATCTTAAAGTGCCCCCCGATCACGTGTCAAAATCACGGGATTCACGTGTTTTTCCTCTTATAACTGGAAAGAAATCTTGTTTTGACCAAGTCAGACTCCCATATAAAGTACCCCAAATTGAAAGCTACAAGTCAGTTTAAAGAGCAGCCTCAATTTGAAATATGGGGTAATTTCGATTGCGGGTCACAGCGACCCAAGACGTAACGGGGGTCTTTAAAATCTTCAGCATCAGAGGGAATGTGAACCGACGTGCGGGGTCGAAATCGTCAGAGGGAATGTGACAACGCGACGTGGGGGTCTTTAAGAAATCTTCCTAGCATCAGAGGGAATGTGACAGACGGGAAAGAAATCTTCCTAGCTATCACGGTAATTGGTGACACGACGTGCGGGGTCTTTAAGAAATCTTCCTAGCATCAGAGGGAATGTGACACGCGACGTGCAGGGTGAAATCATCGAGGGGAATGTGACACGCGACGGGGTCTTTAAGAAATCTTCCTAGCATCAGAGGGAATGTGACACGCGACGTGCGGGGTCTTTAAGAAATCTTCCTAGCATCAGAGGGAATGTGACACGCGACGTGCAGGGTCTTTAAGAAATCTCACTAGCATCAGAGGGACGTGACACGTCCGACGTGGGGTGTCTTTAAGAAATCTTCCTAGCATCAGAGGGAATGTGACACGCGGGGTCTTTAAGAAATCGCATCAGAGGGAATGTGACACGTCGACGTGCTCTTTAAGAAATCTTCCTAGCATCAGAGGGAATGTGACACGCGACGTGCGGGGTCTTTAAGAAATCTTCCTAGCATCAGAGGGAATGTGACACGCGACGTGCGGGGTCTTTAAGAAATCTTCCTAGCATCAGAGGGAATGTGACACGCGACGTGCGGGGTCTTTAAGAAATCTTCCTAGCATCAGAGGGAATGTGACACGCGACGTGCGGGTTCTTTAACCCATTCCTCAAGATGGTTCCGTCTGCTCAGAGATACCGGACACAGGCTGCAGGGGTGTGCACGCAGCTCTGAAATGAAGGTTGGATATGAGAGTAGCAAAGAACCGTTAAGCTGGAATGATTGTGTCCAGGACCCGGAATAACACGGTGACAGCTAACAAGGTTCGTGTCAACAATATGTGGAAAGCATCAGATGGCTGTGTGGTGCTTGTGCCATGAAATCAGGGCGATGAACATGCAATCTGTATACAAACCCTCAATGGATTGTTCTTAGGATTGTTCTTTTCAGTGTATATTGAGAAATCAGGGCGATGAACATGCAATCTGTATACAAACCCTCAATGGATTGTTCTTAGGATTGTTCTTTTCAGTGTATATTGAGAAATCAGGGCGATGAACATGCAATCTGTATACAAACCCTCAATGGATTGTTCTTAGGATTGTTCTTTTCAGGGTATATTGAGAAATCAGGGCGATGAACATGCAATCTGTATACAAACCCTCAATGGATTGTTCTTAGGATTGTTCTTTTCAATGTATATTGAGAAATCAGGGCGATGAACATGCAATCTGTATACAAACCCTCAATGGATTGTTCTTAGGATTGTTCTTTTCAATGTATATTGAGTCTCTGTACATTTTTACATTCCATTTCTGTATTCAATGGTATGCTTATAATGTGTATAAATCATGTTCTGCATGTGTTCGCTTGCGCGCGCGCGCGTGTGTCATATGCCTTTTATTTTTATTCGCTGTTTAAAAAAGACTTCCTAGTGATTGTGCAAAGCGTATTGAGCGTTAAGGTAATGCGCTAAATAAGTTTTCTGAATAAATAAATAAATAAATAAATAAATAAATGAGATAATAAATGAGATAAATGAGATAATTATTTATCTTAAGGTTTTCGAAAAACAAAGTAGAAAACTACCTCGCCAAAGATTTATCTCCACTCTGTCGGTTCAGGGGTGGGGTGGGGGAGTGGGGGGGGGGGGGGTTATGGTGATTAGTTTTTCCTCAAAATTATATATTCACTGCCTTCTTATCAAGTTTATGGGGGAAAGTATCGGTACTGCTTCTTTCTCTGGCTCCAATCTTAGCACAATGTCCATTATAATAGTAGATGATAAACCTTTCATGAAAGTAGATGCCATACAAATGATGAAGCAGACTCGATATTGGTTCCCAGAGAATTCCCATACATTATTGAAGAATGGGCGCATTGCGTGGAACACAGACCTTTTCTCTGCAGTACTTTTGTTACTAATGAAAAGTACCTCAGATGAGGTGGTTAAGTGTAAGTGTGTGTGTGTGTGTGGTGTGTGTGTGCGTGTGCGTGTGCGTGTGCGTGTGCGTGTGTGTGTGGCGTGTGCGTGTGTGTGCGTGTGCGTGTGTGTGTGTGTGTGTGTGTGTGTGTGTGTGTGTGTGCGTGTGTGCGTGCGTGTGCGTGTGTATGTTGTCTATGGTTGGGTGTATACAACAAAGAATTAATAAAATTCAAAATATTTACGGTTTTTAAGTGGGCGTTCGGGGGTTGCCATTGCGTGTGAGTGTGTGTGTGTGTGTGTGTGTGTGTGTGTGTGTGTGTGTGTGTGTGTGTGTGTGTGTGTGTGTGTGTGTGCGTGTGCGTGCGTGCGTGTGCGTGTGCGTGCGTGTGCGCGTGTGCGTGCTCAAACTTTATAAAGAATGAGTTTCAACATCCTAAAAGACTCAATGGATTCTAACGAAACCACCTTGCAAAGGGAGCAGTAACAATGATGTGTAATACTAAAATAAATGGAACTGTACCTAGCACACCCACAAAGGGAATCTGTTGCCGGTGCTGTAACCTATTAACAATTGATACTCTACTGAACCTCTGTGGAAACACGCAGCTGAAAAATGAACATCCTGAATTATTGTAGCCCTCTAACCAATGTGCCAGACAGTGCAGGCAGACCGATGATCCTGAACATTTCAAGAGCCAATTAAAAACTTTTACAACTGATGGGATACTATCCATGTGCTCCCGTCTGTATGTTTCGCCCTCATTGTGCCCCCGTCTCGATGTGTCACCCTCATTATTCCCCCTCTCTATGTGTCACCTTAATTGTGCCCCCGTCTCTATGTGTCACCCTCATTGTTCCCCCTCTCTATGTGTCACCCTCATTGTGCCCCCGTCTCTATATGTCACCCTCATTGTGCCCCCGTCTCTATGTGTCACCCTCATTGTGCCCCCTCTCTATGTGTCACCCTCATTGTGCCCATGTCTCTATGTGTCACCCATTGTGTCCCCGTCTCTATGTGTCACACTCATTGTGCCCCCGTCTCTATGTGTCACCCTCATTGTGCCCCCGTCTCTATGTGTCACCCTCATTGTGTCCCCGTCTCTATGTGTCACCCTCATTGTGTCCCCGTCTCTATGTGTCACACTCATTGTGCCCCCGTCTCTGTGTGTCACCCTCATTGTGCCCCCGTCTCTATGTGTCACCCTCATTGTGCCCCCTGTCTATATGTGTCACCCTCATTGTGCCCCCCCCCCTCGATGCCCCCGTCCGTCTTTATGTCTTACCCTCATTGTGTCCCCGTCTCTTATGTGTCACCCTCATTGTGCCCCCGTCTCTATGTGTCACCCTCATTGTGCCCCCGTCTCTATGTGTCACCCTCATTGTGCCCCCCCGTCTCTATGTGTCACCCTCATTGTGCCCCCCCCCCCCGTCTCTATGTGTCACCCTCATTGTGCCCCCCCCCCCCCCGTCTCTATGTGTCACCCTCATTGTGCCCCCCCCCCCCCCCGTCATCTATGTTGTGTACATTCATTGTGCGCCCCACCCCCCCGTCTCTATGTGTCACCCTCATTGTGCCCCCCCCCCCCCGTCTCTATGTGTCACCCTCATTGTGCCCCCCCCCCCCCCCGTCTCTATGTGTCACCCTCATTGTGCCCCCCCCCCCCCCCCCGTCTCTATGTGTGTCACCCTCATTGTGCCCCCCCCCCCCCCCCCGTCTCTATGTGTCACCCTCATTGTGCCCCCCGTCTCTATGTGTCACCCTCATTGTGCCCCCCCCCTCTCTATGTCACCCTCATTGTGCCCCCATTGTGTCCCCCCGTCTCTATGTGTCACCCTGATTGTGCCCCCCCCCCCCCCCCCTCCCCCGTGTGTCATTGTGCCCCCCCCCCCTGATTGTGCCCCCCCCCCCCGTCTCT
The DNA here is from genome assembly GCA_017654935.2 of Phymorhynchus buccinoides. Lineage (NCBI taxonomy): Eukaryota > Metazoa > Mollusca > Gastropoda > Neogastropoda > Raphitomidae > Phymorhynchus > Phymorhynchus buccinoides. The sequence goes on along the minus strand of CM065685.1, from coordinate 3,111,507 downwards.
ATGTGTCACCCTCATTGTGCCCCCCCCCCCCCCGTCTCTATGTGTCACCCTCATTGTGCCCCCCCCCCCCGTCCCCGTCTATGTGTCACCCTCATTGTGCCCCCCCCCCCCCGTCTCTATGTGTCACCCTCATTGTGTGTCCCCCCCCCCCCCCTCTATGTGTCCCCGTCTCTATGTGTCACCCTCATTGTGCCCCCCCCCCCCCATTGTGACCCCAACCCTCCCCCCCGTCTCTATGTGTCACCCTCATTGTGCCCCCCCCCCCCCCCGTCTCTATGTGTCACCCTCATTGTGCCCCCCCCCCCCCCCACCCCTCGTCTCTATGTGTCACCCTCATTGTGCCCCCCCCCCCCGTCTCTATGTGTCACCCTCATTGTGCCCCCCCCCCCCCGTCTCTATGTGTCACCCTCATTGTGCCCCCCCCCCCCCCCCGTCCTCTATTGTGCAACCCCTCATTGTGCCCCCCCCCGTCTCTATGTGTCACCCTCATTGTGCCCCCCCCCCCCCGTCTCTATGTGCAACCCTCATTGTGCCCCCCCCCCCCGTCTCTATGGGTCACCCTCATTGTGCCCCCCCCCCCCCCCCCCCCCCTCTCTATGTGCCACCCTCATTGTTGCCCCCCCCCCCCTCCCTATTGTGTCACCCTCTATGTGTCACCACTCATTGTGCCCCCCCCCCCTCGTCTCTATGTGTCACCCTGATTGTGTCCCCCCCCACCCCCCCCCCCTCCCCGTCTCTATGTGTCACCCTCATTGTGCCCCCCTCTTCTCTTATGTCTTTGTCCCCCCCCCCCCTCGTCTCTATGTGTCACCCTTGTGCATTGTGCCCCCCCCGTCTCTATGTGTCACCCTCATTGTGCCCCCCCCCCGTCTCTATGTGTCACCCTCATTGTGTCCCCGTCTCTATGTGTCACCCTCATTGTGTCCCCCCCCCCGTCTCTATGGGTCTCTATGTGTCACCCTCATTGTGACCCCCACCCCCCCCCCCCTATGTGTGTCACCCTCATTGTGCCCCCCCCCCCCCCCCGATCTCTATGTGTCACCCTCATTGTGCCCCCCCCCCCCCCTCATTGTGCCCCCGTCTCTATGTGTCACCCTCATTGTGCCCCCCCGTCTCTATGTGTCACCCTCATTGTGCCCCCGTCCTCTAGCGTACCCGTCTCTATGTGTCACCCTCATTGTGCCCCCCCCCCCGTCTCTATGTGTCACCCTCATTGTGCCCCCCCCCCCCCCCATGTCTCTATGTGTCACCCTCATTGTGTGCCCCCCCCCCCCCCCCCCCCTCTATGTGTCACCCTCATTGTGCCCCCCCCCTCGTCTATGTCTCTATGTGTCACCCTCATTGTGCCCCCCCCCCCCCTCTCTATGTGTCACCCTCATTGTGCCCCCCCCCCCCCCTCTATGTGTCACCCTCATTGTGCCCCCCCCCCCGTCTCTATGTGTCACCCTCATTGTGCCCCCCCCCCCCCCGTCTCTATGTGTCACCCTCATTGTGCCCCCTCCCCCCCCGTCTCTATGTGTCACCCTCATTGTGCCCCCGTCCCCCTCGTCTCTATGTGTCACCCTCATTGTGCCCCCCCCCCCCCCCTCCCCTCGTCTCTATGTGTCACCCTCATTGTGCCCCCCCCCCCCCTCGTCTCTATGGGTCACCCTCATTGTGCCCCCCCCCCCCCTTCCGTCTCTATGGGTCACCCCCCCCCCCCCCCCGTCTCTATGTGTCACCCTCATTGTGCCCCCCCCCCTCGTCTCTATGTGTCACCCTCATTGTGCCCCCCCCCCATGTGTCCCCCGTCATTGTGCCCCCCCCCACCTCGTCTCTATGTGTCACCCTCATTGTGCCCCCCCCCCCCCCTCGTCTCTATGGGTCACCCTCATTGTGCCCCCCCCCCCGTCTCTATGGTCCCCTCCCCCCCCCCTCGTCTCTATGGGTCACCCTCATTGTGCCCCCCCCCCCCCCCCCCGTCTCTATGGGTCACCCTCATTGTGCCCCCCCCCCCTCGTCTCTATGGGTCACCCTCATTGTGCCCCCCCCCCCTCCCGTCTCTATGGGTCACCCTCATTGTGCCCCCCCCCCCCCTCGTCTCTATGGGTCACCCTCATTGTGCCCCCCCCCCCCTCGTCTCTATGGGTCACCCTCATTGTGCCCCCCCCCCCCCCCGTCTCTATATGGGTCCCCCTCGTTCTCTGGGTCCCCCCCCCCCCCCCGTCTCTATGGGTCACCCTCATTGTGCCCCCCCCCCCCCCATCGTCTCTATGGGTCACCCTCATTGTGCCCCCCCCCCCCTCGTCTCTATGGGTCACCCTCATTGTGCCCCCCCCCCCCCTCATCGTCTCTATGGGTCACCCTCATTGTGCCCCCCCCCCCCTCGTCTCTATGGGTCACCCTCATTGTGCCCCCCCCCCCCCCGTCTCTATGGGTCACCCTCATTGTGCCCCCCCCCCCTCGTCTCTATGGGTCACCCTCATTGTGCCCCCCCCCCCTCGTCTCTATGGGTCACCCTCATTGTGCCCCCCCCCCCCTCGTCTCTATGGGTCACCCTCATTGTGCCCCCCCCCCCCCCCCGTCTCTATGGGTCACCCTCATTGTGCCCCCCCCCCCCCCCCGTCTCTATGTGTCACCCTCATTGTGCCCCCCCCGTCTCTATGTGTCACCCTCATTGTGCCCCCCCGTCTCTATGTGTCACCCTCATTGTGCCCCCCCCCCCCCGTCTCTATGTGTCACCCTCATTGTGCCCCCCCCCCTCGTCTCTATGGGTCACCTTCATTGTGCCCCCCCCCCCTCGTCTCTATGTGTCACCCTCATTGTGCCCCCCCGTCTCTATGTGTCACCCTCATTGTGCCAGAGACGACGATAGGCCTACATAGAGATGGGGACATAATAAATTATGGAGACAGGAAAAATAGAGACGGGAACATATAGAGACGGGGACACATAGAGACGGATACACATGGAAACGGGAACATATAGAGACAGAGGCACATAGAGACAGGGACACATAGCTGTTTCGATCCATGGGGATATCATCAGGTGATCCCCATGAGATCCTGATGGGTTCACCTGACAGGGACACATAGAGACGAAATTAGGGACACATAGAGATGGGGGCACAATGCTACCTAAGGCTGTACTGTGAACATTAGATCCCCAGTCCGCAAGTTCTGTACGGAAGCCCTAGTCGCTTATATAAGAAATAAGCGGATGGCATCGCGAATGAGTTTTCGCGTCCGCTTATTATTTTGGCCGGGTTCACAGTAGACGCGTAAGTTCCGTACGGAAAACCCTAAATAAGTGGAAGAAAGAAGGATAAAAGTGTTCGCAAGGGGAAATTCGGACACGTGCGCAAATCTTTTCCTTTCTTTGTTTCACTTATTTATGGATTGCGCACGGGTTTCCGCATGGAATATCCGCTTATGTTATGGGGAGTGAATGGGGTTTCCGTGCGGAGCTTGCGCATTGCGGATCTAATGTGCACGTGCCCAGACCCGAATGACGCTAGGTTGTCCTCGTCTGAGAGAGCAATTCCGCGCACGCACGAACGCACACACGCACACGCACACGCACGCACACGCGCGCACGCACACGCACGACACACACACACACACACACACACACACACGACACACACAGACACACACACACACACACACACACACACACACACACACACACAGACACACACACAGACACACACATACACACACACACACACACACACACACACACACACACACACACACACACACACACACACACACACACACACACACACACACACACATACAAACACACACACACACATTATGAGTTACGACACAGCGGATTTTGTGACCTTTATCTCTAATGCAATTGAAGACATGTACATTTCTTTGTCAGCCAGATCAGTCTCTCAAGAGACCTGTCTAAATCTATTCTCTGCAGCCCACCCACCCCTCCCTCCGTCTCAAGCACCCCCCTCCCCCTCCGTCTTAAGCACCCCTCCCCCCATCCGTCTCTTCAAGCAACCCCCTCCCTTCCTCCGTCTCTTCAAACACCCCCCCACCCCCATTTCCTGTCTCTGCCCTGCTAATGGAAGGGTCAGCACACACAATGGATTATTTCCCTTTAAGGCGGAATCCCGCTCTTCAAATGAATGCCCTTTACTGGCACTCACGATGAGACATAACTCCTGTTATACACTTACAGCTGGAAATGGACAAGACAAGGGGAACAGAAGTTGTGAAAGTTGCTGTAATCTCAACACAGTCATACAGATTGGGCTCGAATAGTGAGTTAAAGATCGCTGGGGGGTTTCGACGACGCGTACGGCTACGGGAACGTGTGTCTCGTGCATCTCACGTTCCCGTAGCAGTAGGCCCTACGCGTCGTCGAAAACCCACAGCGATCTTTAACTCACTAGGAGTGCGCCGGTTACGTTGAATTGTGACCCCGTCTCTATCTGTCCCCGTCTCTTTGTGTCCCCGCCTTTATGTCCCCGTCTCTATGTGTCCCCAATTTCATATATGTGTCCCCTTCTTTGTGTCCCCGTCTCTATGTGTCCCCTTCTTACACATACTTGTGTCTTTGTTTTTAACTAACCCTAACCCTATCCATAACCACTAACCCTAACCCCAACCCTTCCTCTGGTGGTTCAACAGCCTGGAGCATCGTGAAGCACCAGAAGACAGTGTTCTGGCCCTCTGTGTGGCAGCCTTGGGGCCTGGTCTTTGGGGGTCATCCATGCTTCTTTGGGGGTCATCCAGGCTTCTTTGGGGGTCATCCATGCTCCAGGCTTCTTTGGGGGTCATCCAGGCTTCTTTGGGGGTCATCCAGGCTTCTTTATGAGTCATCCAGGCTTCTTTGGGGGTCATCCAGGCTTCTTTGGGGGTCATCCAGCATCCATGCTTCTTTGGGGGTCATCCAGGCTTCTTTGGGGGTCATCCATGCTTCTTTGGGGGTCATCCATGCTTCTTTGGGGGTCATCCATGCTTCTTTGGGGGTCATCCATGCTTCTTTGGGGGTCATCCATGCTTCTTTGGGGGTCATCCATGCTTCTTTGGGGGTCATCCAGGCTTCTTTGGGGGTCATCCAGGCTTCTTTATGAGCTTCTTTGGGGGTCATCATCCATGCTTCTTTTTGGGGGTCATCCAGGCTTCTTTGGGGGTCATCCAGGCTTCTTTATGAGTCATCCAGGCTTCTTTGGGGGTCATCCAGGCTTCTTTGGGGGTCATCCAGGCTTCTTTATGAGTCATCCATGCTTCTTTGGGGGTCATCCATGCTTCTTTGGGGGTCATCCATGCTTCTTTGGGGGTCATCCAGGCTTCTTTGGGGGTCATCCATGCTTCTTTGGGGGTCATCCAGGCTTCTTTGGGGGTCATCCAGCTTCTTTGGGGGTCATCCAGGCTTCTTTGGGGGTCATCCAGAGTCATCCATG
>CM065685.1:3098597-3101097 GCA_017654935.2 Phymorhynchus buccinoides | reverse complement strand
TAAATCCATCATTTCCGATCTGCCAATGTGACAGTGCCTTTCCAGTAATTTACAATAGTATTACTGCGTATCTGGATTTAGGAAACCACTTCGTAATAATGCTATTTTTTTTCACTTCATATATGTTGACTGATTAGTCCACAACGCATACTTTATCTCAAACAATATGATTCTCTTGCAGGCAGTGAATTAGGCCCACATTACACACAGCTGCTAGTGCCTAAGCATTTGTTTTCCATGTACCGTATACATTTGACAATCTGTCATTTAAACTGCTGAAATTACAACTGTGCTCGTTAACTGTTGATAAGTAACTGGAGCATGGATACCAATTAAACAAATACACAAGCAAACGGAGAGATAGTTATACAAGCAAACAAACTAATGAAAAAGGAAATGTGAAAGGGACACACAGGGGCTGTTTTCAACATCTTCGCGTCACTGTCATGCAAAGTGGGACCACTCAGGAAAGCAAATGATCGTCTCCCCTGTCCAATGCGACTGCTCTCCCTTTAATACGGGTTTTATTGGACCCTGTGGAAGAGGTAACTTTTAGTAACGGAAACAAGAGTTTGTAGAAGTCAAAATAATAAGACAGGAAAAGATAAGTGATTCGAGAGTGGTTCAATTTGTTTCGGTAACAGCGCCCTGGGAAGGAGGGGAGAGGGTTGGTAGGTGTTAGGCCGTGTACACATATATGCGGAGATTCCGTGCAGAAGCCCGTGCGCAATCCGTAAATAAGTAAAAGAAAGAAGGGAACAGATTTGCGGACGTGTCCGAATTTCCCCTAATCCGTAAATGTTTACCCTTCTTTCCTTCGCTTACTTCTGGGTTTCCGCACGGAACTTACGCGTCTAATGTGTACACGGCCTTACAGTCATGATCTTGATTATCCGGCCAGAGGACGGATATTGTGATCGGGTCTTTCTCTCTCTCTCTCTCTCTCTCTCTCTCTCTCTCTCTCTCTCTCTCTCTCTCTCTCTCTCTCTCTCTCTCTCTCTCTCTCTCTCTCTCTCTCTCTCTCTCTCTCTCTCTCTCTCTCTCTCTCTCTCTCTCTCTCTCTCTCTCTCTCTGAGAGAGAGAGAGAGTGTGTGTGTGTGTGTGTGAATCGATTTTCTCTAAAACTATTGGACGGATTTTACTCAAATGTGGTAGAGGGGTAGGCATCTTGAACAGCAAGGTTTCTTCCGATGTTCGTGACCGTGCTGACCTTGACTAAGTTACGCGTACATTTGTCAGATATTGAATAAAATGACCGGCTTTATTTAATATTTTAATTTTGTTATTGCATCTTTTATCTTTACTACCATACAATAATGTTGCAACATCAGTTTTTACGTCATTAGGCAACAATGCTATAGTCTGAGTACGGACCTGTTGGAAGAGTGGGCAGCATAACAAGAAGTGATTTCCATCTTCAACTGGAAAACCACAGTTGCATGCTGTGGTATTTGGCAATGTGTAAAGCAAGAGTATAGTCCCTTTGACTTGGAGAGAGAGAGAGAGAGAGAGAGAGAGAGAGAGAGAGAGAGAGAGAGAGAGAGAGAGAGAGAGAAAGAGAGAGAGAGAGAGGGGGGGGGGGCAGGGGCGGACACAAGTCTGGCCGGGTTTCATTGTCACAATTCATTTCTAGTTGGTATATTATACTTTGTTGGTTTGTGAATGGACCCTAAATGGTTTCTAAAACATGACTTGTTTCTGTTGGAGAGGATGGATTGATACATGTAAAGTGTATGTCATTCAATTGGATAGTTTGTGACTTGTTTCTGTTGAAGCGGATGGATTGATACATGTAAAGTGTATGTCATTCAATTGGATAGTTTGTGACTTGTTTCTGTTGAAGCGGATGGATTGATACATGTAAAGTGTATGTCATTCAATTGGATAGTTTGTGACTTGTTTCTGTTGAAGCGGATGGATTGATGCATGTAAAGTGTATGTAATTCAATTGGATAGTTTGTGACTTGTTTCTGTTGAAGCGGATGGATTGATGCATGTAAAGTGTATGTAATTCAATTGGATAGTTTGTGACTTGTTTCTGTTGAAGCGGATGGATTGATGCATGTAAAGTGTATGTAATTCAATTGGATAGTTTGTGACTTGTTTCTGTTGAAGCGGATGGATTGATACATGTAAAGTGTATGTCATTCAATTGGATAGTTTGTGACTTGTTTCTGTTGGAGAGGATGGATTGATGCATGTAAAGTGTATGTCAATTGGATAGTTTGTGACTTGTTTCTGTTGAAGCGGATGGATTGATGCATGTAAAGTGTATGTAATTCAATTGGATAGTTTGTGACTTGTTTCTGTTGAAGCGGATGGATGCATGTAAAGTGTATGTAATTCAATTGGATAGTTTGTGACTTGTTTCTGTTGGAGAGGATGGATTGATGCATGTAAAGTGTATTCAATTGGATAGTTTGTGACTTGTTTCTGTTGAAGCGGATGGATGCATGTAAAGTGTATTCAATTGGATAGTTTGTGACTTGTTTCTGTTGAA
>CM065685.1:3073597-3076097 GCA_017654935.2 Phymorhynchus buccinoides | reverse complement strand
AAATAAACCTGATGAAATGTTAGTAGCTATGTTCACTATTATTTTGTAGTCACCCCGTACAGGAATCTGATGAAATATCTGTAATTTTTTGGTATCAGACATTTTATGTGATTCGTGTATTGGGGTCTACTTGAGTATAGCGAACGAAAATAGTAGAATTACTTTTAGATGAAAGTATTTCACGTGAATCATGCCTCACAGACATCGTCACAGTCGGATCGCATCGTACACAGTGTGTCTGCCCCTGCACCCTGTCTTCATTAAAACGTGCCTCTGACAACACGATACCAATGAACCCTTTCGCCGCCAGCCATGTTTCAGCAAAGCAATACCATTAAACTTAACTGGGTAGAGAGAAAAATGTATCTGCAATATTGTGAATTCCTCTGTGACATGTATAACACTATTAGGCCTATCCTTACCTCCCAAAATTAAGAAAATAGGGTCTTTAGATAACAGGCCCTGATTTGATGCCTTTTAGTGACATGGGTGTTAAACCATTGTGGTGCATACATGCGCCATTGGCGGTGAAAGGGTTAAACGACGACTTTGTTGTTCATTTACTTGCTTGTTTTTCAACACAATTGCGCGAGTTTGTGGCTGCACGTGCTGGAATCTTTCATGGACAAAGTCATAAAATGTCAGCAAGATTGGTATTGGTATTTGGTATAGTCTAGTCACAGATACTTATCTCTGTGAAATTCGGGCTGCTCTCCGCCGGAGAGGGCGTCGCCGCAAGTGCAGCGCCTACCTAAACAATATTTATTTTTTTTTTTTGGGGGGGGGTCACAGGGTGAGGAGTGTGTGTGGGCACACTTGGAAAACCTAGCTGTCAATTTGGCCATACCAGGCAGCGGGATTTCTCCCTGCTCTTACCGACTTTCAACTGCCGTGGGATTTGTACGTGCGTAAAGCGCACGGATCAGACTAGCTTTAAGTCCCCATCCGAAGGACTCGACATTCAGTTCGATTTTGTATGAACAGTTTTGGAAATATACGACAAAAAGTAAAAGCTTGGAAATATACGACAAAAAGTAAAAGCTTGGAAATATACGACACAAAGTGACAGTATGGGTGCAATTGCACCCACGGGGCATGGGAAGGGCTAAAAGGTCTCTCTTGGTGAGACGCAGCGAAACAACAGCAGTACGTGAACAGATATGAGGAAAGAAAAGAAGAAGAAAGAAAGTGTCTGGAAACCAAAAGAACAAATAGCAGTCATTAATGGCGCCATTGTTAAGGAAGGAAAACGCACCCTATACTGAAGACAAGTCACGTGTGTTACGTGCAAACATCACACTATGCTATGACTTTGTTTTGTACCAGCCACGCAGGCGAAGCTGGTAATGTTTTCATGACGTGTCTGTCTGTTCCTGACTTGCTGACTATTTGTGTTTGTTAACACGATAACGTTTGAACCGAGGGACCCAGGAGGATCACACTCTGCACGCGTGCAGGTAGTCAGGATATCTAGGATATGCTAAAAACTGAAGGTCATTGGTCAAAGGGCAAAGGCACTGGAGACGAAAACGTGCTATTCTTTTCCTGGCTGGTTGACTATGCATAATGTAAACACGATAGCGTTTGAACGGAAGGACCTAGCAGGTTAAAAATAGCACGCGTAGGCCAAGTTCGAAAATGAAGGTCATTGGTCAAAGGTCAAGGTCACTGGGGCGGAAAATGTGTCATTTTGGAGATAAATGAGCCGCGCGGCTCGTGATATAGCGTCTTAACGCTCTTGATTTGTTCCTTTTTGTTGTCATTGTCTGAGTCTCAAATTGAAATTTCAAGACTGGTCGTGCTATGTGTGTGTGTGTGTGTGTGTGTGTGTGTGTGTGTGTGTGTGTGTGTGTGTGTGTGTGTGTGTGCGCGCGCGTGCGTGCGCGTGCGTGTGCGTGTGCGTGTGTGCGCGCGTGTGTATTTTCCCAAAACAATCCCCATCGACAATAGCAGAAGACACGAGGGACAAGAGACAACCAGGGACAGACAGATGACGATGTCACTGTGGCCCGTCAGACAGGGGAATCACTCTCACCTACTGTTCACTAACATGGTTATCGCCCTTTGGGGCTCCCATCCCACCCAGGGAATTGAGGCACTAAGGGGAGGAACGAGATAAGGGACCGGGGGGGGGGGGGGGGGAGGAATGGGGTGGGGGGGGGGGGGGGTCGTCTTTGGGATCTATGTTATTCTTTCACTCTTTGTCTCTGTCCGTGTCTGTCTGTCTGTCTGTCTGTCTGTCTGTCTGTCTGTCTGTCTGTCTGTCTGTCTCTCTCTCTCTCTCTCTCTCTCTCTCTCTCTCTCTCTCTCTCTCTCTCTCTCTCAGCTCATTTTCCCCCCAGGGTCATATCTCCTGATATGCTAGATGCTTATGCCGATGTTAGTATGTATTCATTTCATTTTATTAATTTCATTCTATTTGTTAACTATTCGTCTACAATGTGCCTAATTATGTTAGAAATATTGTCCTCAATTTAATGCAAATTGTTACCTGTTACAT
>CM065685.1:3063597-3068597 GCA_017654935.2 Phymorhynchus buccinoides | reverse complement strand
CCACCACGGAGGTCCAGGGACTGAAGGAAAGGAAGGAATACAGATAGCGGATAGCTACTTAGGGCACCATTGATCAAAACTGCCACTGTTTTACCTTTGTTCTTTGCGCTCTTCATCAACCCACTAGAGACCTTCCACCCCCCCATCCCCTCCCTCCCCCTTCCAACCTCCCCTCCCCCCACGCCCCTCCCCTTCAGTAATCCAATTGTTTAGAGATGTCGGACATAATGGCTATGGTAGAAAGCCGGCTCTGGGAGGATACTAGTATAATAGTGTAATGTGGATGACTATCATGAGCCACTAACACCCCTGACACCACCACCCCCCTTCCCCCCGCTCTCGTCCTGTCCTCCTAATCTCTGTCTGCCATCTGGGGTCTGCTGTACAGTGATCAGTTGGGGATATTTGCATAAGAGTCCCACCGTGGTCCTTTTAGCACAAATAGTTCCCCGATCTTCTGGAAGTTTTGAGCTAGCAACGTCGTTTAATCTATAACGTCTCTGACTGTGTTTTCCTTTTCTTCTTCTTCTTATCTACTATCTTCCTGACTTACTGGCCCATTTTCCGGCCTTTTCTTCAATCTTCCAAATAATGTTTCCTTTTCAGCTCCTCCGAAATCGGAATGTGTCGGCTGAATGCAGCGTGGAGACCAGTCAAAACTGAAAATTGGACATATAATATGTATGTAGCTCACCCATTATGGCGATATATGGCCCACAGCTGTTTCGGGAGGAACATTTTTGTTTCAAGCTAACTTTAGTTTACCATAAGTTGTTTTTCATAAATTACAGTCAATAATATGTTGTAGTATGTGACTAAATTACTTATATTCAGTGGATATTGCTAGATATCATGGGCAATTTTATTTATGTTTGTGTATTATTCAAGAACATTTTCTACTAAATATGTTGTATGATACTGCTCAACAAAATAAGTTTTTACCATAAATCTGATGGAAGAAATATATTGAAAATACAATGAAGAACATACAGCCCAAATATTTTTACAAGCAAAAGCTTGGTGCAGTTTTTATCTAAGATTTCTAAATTCAGTCTTTTAACTAAATAGCTTGATTTTGTATGGGGTGGAACAGCGGTGGGCCTGGGAATGCAGATGTATAAGAGGATAAAAGAGAGAGACAGAGACAGAGAGTACGAAAGAGAGAGAGAGTGAGAGAGAGAGAGAGAGTAACAGAGAGAGAGAGAGAGAGAGAGAGAGAGAGAGAGAGAGAGAGAGAGAGAGAGAGAGAGAGAGAGAGAGCGAGAGCGAGCGAGAGAGAGTTCAGAGAGAGACACAGACACAGACACAGACAGAGAGACAGAGAAAGGAAGTTGTTATTGACGGCGGTGTGTTGTCTGTGACTGATAATACTGACAATTGGCAGAATTAACAATAACTCATAATGTGCAACGGAAAATGAAGGAACTGGCGTTTTGCGAGTCAGTCTCTCTCTCTCTCTCTCTCTCTCTCTCTCTCTCTCTCTCTCTCTCTCTCTCTCTCTCTCTCTCTCTCTCTTCCTCTCTCTCTCTCTCTCTCTCTCTCTCTCTCTCTCTCTCCTCCTCTCTCTCTCTCTCTCTCTCCTCTCTCTCTCTCTCTCTCTCCTCTCTCTCTCTCTCTCTCTCTCTCTCTCTCTCTCTCTCAAAGGATCAGTTCTGGGTCCCCTTATGTTTTTACTGTATATTAATGATCTTCCCCTTTATATTAAAACCCCTTCCGAACTGTTTGCAGATGATACGTCAATGCATTCCAACCATACTAGGATAAGTCAGTTATCTATTAAAATTCAGGAAAGTGTTGATCAGCTACTTGATTGGACAGAACTCAACCACATGTCATTAAATGAGCAAAAAACAAAGTACATGATCCTCACATCGCGACAAAAACGACACAATCTAACTACTACTATACCCCCTTTATATATCCGCAATAATCAGATAGAAGTCAGCACCCATAAAGTGTTAGCCCAGGATTACTTTGGATAATAATCTTTCTTGGTCCCCTCATGTCAATAACCTCAGCAAACGCGTATCACAAAAAAGTTTTCCTACTTTCTAAAATTAAACATGTTCTCAATATTGATGCACGTAAGCACTTTTTTCATGCATGCATTCAGTCCCATGTAGACTACGCCTCAACTCTCTTTGATGCAAGTAGTGCAAACGCCTTAAAACCTTTACTAAGTGTTCGTAAACGTGCTCTAAAAGCAGTTCTTTTGAAATCGTCCTCATTGACACTTCAAGATTATAATGCGCTAAACGTTCTTCCTTTTACAGATAAACTTCAATATAATAAAGCAATTTTGATGTACAGAATTATGAATGGTTTGGCACCTTCAACTTTAACAAAAAGATTTCCATTGAACCAGTCAAGATATACCAACACTATTCTTATCCCCAAACCCAGAACTGATCTTTTCAAAACAAGTTTAACTTTCTCAGGTGGAAACCTGTGGAACTCCTTGCCATCTTATTTAAAACAAAAACCCAGTATTGATTCATTTAGAACAGCGTATCACTAATTTCTGTTTCAAAGATTAAAAGATAAAATGTGAACGTAACCATGATAATAATAATAGCTTCTGTTTTCATTTTTTTTCTGTCACAGGTTCCGATTATTCACCTTATGATTATGTGTGTGCCTTAGTATACCCCCCCCCCCCCCCCTCTCACCTCCCGTCTCCCATTACCCTCATTTCCCCCCGATTTGGTGTGTGCATGAGTTACTTAGATTTTGTTGTTTGACGTTTTCTTTGAATCTTGTTATTTATTATTATTTCCCCAGGGCTGGGTGAAAAAAAGCTGTCATTGCTTTTCTCATCTTCCCTGGTTAAATAAAATTTCGTTTTCGTTTTCGTTTTCGTTCTCATCTCTTCTCTCTCTCTCTCTCTCTCTCTCTCTCTCTCTCTCTCTCTCTCTCTCTCTCTCTCTCTCTCTCTCTCTCTCTCTCTCTCTCTCTCTCTATCTATATATATATATCTCTCTCTCTCTCTCTCTCTCTCTCTCTCTCATCTCTCTCTCTCTCTCTCCCCCCCCCCCCCTCTATCCCCCTCTCTCTCTCTCTCCCTCCATATCTCTCTCTCTCTCCCCCCTCTCTCTCTCTCTCGCCCTCTCTATCCCCCTCTCTCTCTCTCTCTCTCTCTCTCTCTCCCCCCCCCCTCTATCCCCCTCTCTCTCTCTCCCCTCCATATCTCTCTCTCTCTCCCCCTCTCTCTCCCCCCCCCTCTCTATCCCCCTCTCTCTCTCTCCCCTCCATATCTCTCTCTCTCTCCCCCTCTCTCTCTCTCGCCCTCTCTCTCTCTCCTCCCTCTCTCTCTCTCTACCCCCCTCTCTCTCTCTCTCCCCCCCCTCTCTCTCTCTCTCCCCCCCCCCTCTCTCTCTCTCCCTCTCTCCCTCTCTCTCCTCTCTCTCTCTCTCTCTCTCTCTCTCTCTCTCTCTCTCTCTCTCTCTCTCTCTCTCTCTCTCTCCTCTCTCTCTCTCTCTCTCTCTCTCTCTCTCTCTCTCACTTATTGTTATATGTAGCGACATTAGTATCATGTATTACTAGATTATTGATGATGATTTGTATTATTTTTATTATTATTTGATGGATTACTAAGTTTATTATGGCTGTTGATCTTTGTTTGTTCACTACCCCTTCATAAGGGGCCTTGGCCTATTTGAATAAATCATTCGCATTCGCATTCGCATTCGCATTCTCTCTCTCACTTCCTTGTGATATTACTTTCCAGAAATGATCATATCATCACTGACCTTCGGAATGATTGAAACATCATAACTGTTCAACCGACAAACACTAGACGTTCTTATCAGTATTCCACTATTGTTTACAAACACTAGATGTTCTTATCAGTATTCCACTATTGTTTACAAACACTAGACGTTCTTATCAGTATTCCACTATTGTTTACAAACACTAGACGTTCTTATCAGTATTCCACTATTGTTTACAAACACTAGATGTTCTTATCAGTATTCCACTATTGTTTACAAACACTAGACGTTCTTATCAGTATTCCACTATTGTTTACAAACACTAGACGTTCTTATCAGTATTCCACTATTGTTTACAAACACTAGACGTTCTTATCAGTATTCCACTATTGTTTACAAACACGTCACCTCATTGCCTTGGGAAAAGTCTTTTTTAAGACGAAGATTAAGAGGGTTGTTGTTTTTTACTTCGTTTATTTTCTCATCTTTCTCTTTTTGTGTTAATGTGTAGCGTTTTTGATGGGTTTAGTTCAATAGGAATTGCTCGGAAACAATTAAGGAGAGTAATCTTATGGTGTATGGGAGTGATCTTGCCTAATTCAATCGGTCAAACAGGGGAAGTTACTCTACCATCAGCTAGATCCCCAAAATAGGGATGATTACCATCGGGGGGGGGGGGGGCAATTGCTATCATGTATATGTTTCACATCTGTAGAGTCACCCCTTTCCCCAAAAATGCATGATAGCAATCTGAAAGTGGTAACATGTGATTTATGATGGTACCCCTTATTGTGAAGCATTATTGGTAAGGGGGGCCCTACATATGTCAAGACTACATGATAGCAATTGCCTCCCCCTCCCCTACCACTCAGATGGTAACAATCACCCTCCGAACATGCTGCGTTTGAGTAGACACACTCGGTTAGTGTTTCTCGCTTCTGTTCTCTATCAAGCCAATCTGGGTCAATCTCAATGTTTATTTCTTTGCGAGTTCTCGACGTTTTGCAAGTTAGATCAGTTTGTAACCCTCCTTTTTGGTCAAAATGTTTGCAAACCGTTCACTCGCTTCGCTTCACTCTTCGACACCATTGTTGCTATGGTATTTGACCGAGTAAGTCGAGGTAAACAATTGTAATTTTCACGAAGTGCTCCCCCTTAGTTCTTTCCCCCCCGAAAATCGTCTATTATAAAGTATTCCATTATCATAAAAAAGAACATGCACTTACATTTTCTGACCTGATATGAACTAGTCAGACACAGCGGTTGACAAAAGGGCTACATATACATTAC
>CM065685.1:3041097-3046097 GCA_017654935.2 Phymorhynchus buccinoides | reverse complement strand
TTTCTGATCAAACAATATTATTTTGGAAACATGGCACAGAATATAACTGCACAACTGACCTTCACTAGAAAACAACAACTGAAACAGACTGCAACGTCACTGGAACATACCAGAAACAACCAAGCACACAAGACAGTGTGAAGTGACGTTATGTACTTTTTATTGACAAGAAAACTAGAATATATTGCTGGGTCCCATTTGCGTACCTCATCCTGCATAATCCACTGTACACGTATAATCCCTTTGGTTATTAATCCTGTAATCCACTTGTGCATAGCAGTCATCTTTCCAACCACACATCCACATTTACATATGCTGCTCATGTGAATGTCTCAGGAACCACGTATCTCCATTACATCACTAATCTTTTAATCTACAATAACGGTCTCCATTACATCACTAATCTTTTAATCTACAATAACGGTCTCCATTACATCACTAATCTTTTAATCTACAATAACGGTCTCCATTAGGCTACATCACTAATCTTTTAATCTACAATAACGGTCTCCATTACATCACTAATCTTTTAATCTACAATAACGGTCTCACGAGTCATGAGCCCTTCACTTGGCCCTCGGAACATTTTACATTAATCCACTAATCCCTAATCGAGTGTGTAGAACAATTAAAAGAATAATCCGTTGGACTACCGGATGCCAGATGCACTCTTCAAAGACAAAGAAAGCTGCAGCCATTGTCTCCCTCTGTGTCCAGAGCCAACCAATGTAGGGTAGAGAACACGGAGAGGCAGCTGATGGGACCCAGAGCCAACCAATGTAGGGTAGAGAACACGGAGAGGCAGCTGATGGGACCCAGAGCCAACCAATGTAGGGTAGAGAACACGGAGAGACAGCTGATGGGACCCAGAGCCAACCAATGTAGGGTAGAGAACACGGAGAGGCAGCTGATGGGACCCAGAGCCAACCAATGTAGGGTAGAGAACACGGAGAGGCAGCTGATGGGACCCAGAGCCAACCAATGTAGGGTAGAGAACACGGAGAGGCAGCTGATGGGACCCAGAGCCAACCAATGTAGGGTAGAGAACACGGAGAGACAGCTGATGGGACCCAGAGCCAACCAATGCAGGGTAGAGAACACGGAGAGGCAGCTGATGGGACCCAGAGCCAACCAATGTAGGGTAGAGAACACGGAGAGGCAGCTGATGGGACCCAGAGCCAACCAATGTAGGGTAGAGAACACGGAGAGGCAGCTGATGGGACCCAGAGCCAACCAATGCAGGGTAGAGAACACGGAGAGACAGCTGATGGGACCCAGAGCCAACCAATGTAGGGTAGAGAACACGGAGAGACAGCTGATGGGACCCAGAGCCAACCAATGTAGGGTAGAGAACACGGAGAGGCAGCTGATGGGACCCAGAGCCAACCAATGTAGGGTAGAGAACACGGAGAGACAGCTGATGGGACCCAGAGCCAACCAATGTAGGGTAGAGAACACGGAGAGGCAGCTGATGGGACCCAGAGCCAACCAATGCAGGGTAGAGAACACGGAGAGGCAGCTGATGGGACCCAGAGCCAACCAATGTAGGGTAGAGAACACGGAGAGGCAGCTGATGGGACCCAGAGCCAACCAATGCAGGGTAGAGGGAACACGGAGGAGAGGCAGCTGATGGGACCCAGAGCCAACCAATGTAGGGTAGAGAACACGGAGAGGCAGCTGATGGGACCCAGAGCCAACCAATGCACGGAGAGGCAGCTGATGGGACCCAGAGCCAACCAATGCAGGGTAGAGAACACGGAGAGGCAGCTGATGGGACCCAGAGCCAACCAATGTAGGGTAGAGAACACGGAGAGGCTTAAGAAGTGAATGAACAAGAAACAGCCGAAGGTGCTGATGGGACTCAGAGATGCACTGGCCACACCTGCCCTACTAACCCAAGAGCAGGCCTTCACCAGCCTTGGAAGCCCATGCTATGTTATTCGGGTGAAGGCATGCACGGGGCATTCCATTAAGCGCACAAGGCACAAACCTGCTCTCAACTTGGCGACCATTTAGATACGACGCAAAGGAGTCCTTGTGAAAGCGCCCCATGTGTGCAATACAGCCCGTTTTTCATGACAGCAGAGCCCACCGGAGACCTGCTCTCGACTTGGCGACCATTTAGATACGACGCAAAGGCATCTTTGTGAACGAAAATATGGTTTTACGCCCTCTTCGGCCTTTCGGCCATGTGGGGCATTTGTAAATACAAAGATGGTGAGAACAATACTGGAGGCAATACCCGGAGGCAGTGCTAAACCAGTAAAGTCCCGATTTTTTAAAAATAACTCAGATTATATTCTTTGTGGTGGTACCATAGCCAATGAGGTTTAACCGAGGCGTGGTTACTGCTACACATATCTGTATATGTAAGTATATGTTTTGGACGCGCCCCATGGGTGGAGTACAGCCCGTTTTTCATGACCGCAGAGCCCACCGGCAAAAACACTACCACTCAGAAACCAGCACGCATCCAACAGCCCCCACCAAGGACAGGCGAGACCAGTGCACATCCAGACGAAGCCACACGCTCTGGTCTTACGGATTATGCCTCAGAAGAGAGTCCCAGAATGTCAGGATAGAGAACAGGCAGAGGCTTAAGAAATGATCCTGTTTACCGACATAATGTGCTATTATTGAGAAACACTTGCCAGCGTCTTTGTTATGTTAACTTGGCCGTGGTGGATTTCCTTTTCTTTCCCTTTGGTTGGGGGAAGTGTCTTTTTGTCGTTTATACGATCTGCCTTTGGCAACTTTCCTCAAAGGTACAACACTTGTTATGTAAAAAAAAAAGAAAAAGGAAAGTCTTTGCTGTAGGGTTAAGGGGGGCCGCCGGCACATGTGCGATTTCTATCCAACTGCGATCCAACTGTGACGATGTCTGTGACATCTGATTCACGTGAAATACTTTCGCATTAAACTACTATTTTCGTTCACTATACTCATGCAAACACCATTACAACAATCTCCTCAAATGTCTGATACAAGTACACAGATATTTGATCAGATTCGTGTACGGGGACTTCACAAAAAGTGAACAAAACTAGTAGGATTTCATCAGGATGACTTAGACAGTAGTGTTTCACGAGAATAATGCCTCACAAATGTCACAGTTGGATCGCAGTTGGATTGAGTAGTATGCAAAGGGGCAACCCCCTCACGGTTGAACCCCAAACGATGCGTTGAAACATCAGTCAACATTCCTACTGGTGGACATGTTGTAAAGGAAGATTTGGGAATTAATTGTTAAAGACCCACCACGTCACGTGTCAATATCACGGTTTTCACGTGTTTTCCCTCTTATAGCTATTAAGAAATCTTCCTAGCATAAGAGGGAATGTGACATGTGACGTGGGGGGTCTTTAAAGTAATAAACGTTGTGGTGGATATAAGGAAACCGCTATATTTTCAGGTCAATCTAAACTTGTCACTTTTTTTTGGTGTGAAAATTATAATGGTTTCATATTAGCAGGATGATTACTGTAAAAAAAAGTTTGTAAGCGAATTTCAGTGGAAATTTAGCGGACATTGACGGCAACGCACGTGAAAAGTGACATGATCCACTCCAGACCCTCGCTTCATCCACAACCCTCTGGGCTGGCCTCTGTTGTTTCTACCCCCTTTCGCATCCGTTCTGTCTTTCAATGTAAGCGTGTGCGTTTGCACCCTCTGTGTGTGTGTGTGTGTGTGTGTGTGTGTGTGTGTGTGTGTGTGTGTGTGTGTGTGTGTGTGTGTGTGCGTGCGTGTGTGCGTGCGTGCGTGCGTGTGTGTGTGTGTGTGTGTGTGTGTGTGTGTGTGTGTGTGTGTGTGTGTGTGTGTTACTCAATTTAACGTCCTTCCACTAAAAGTGATTCAGACAAAATTATACTGTGTTGTGATGTTGGTGTGGCGAGTGTATGTACATGTGCCTGTGAGTGTGTGTATGCATTAAAGTAAGTAACAGGATATATATGCAGGCTTAATCATAACTCTCTCCACCCCCCACCTCATTAAAATGTTAAACGTACACGTAAAGAAGATAACCGAACAATGAACAATGTTAAAGATACGTACTAAGTGAACTACTTAATAAACATTTACAAACAAAATCAAGAATAGAATAATTATTTAGAATACTGGGTAGAGACAATGGTGTCGATCCATCAGTAAAACCGTCAATATCCGAATTCTGGAAAAGTTCTCTTGCTTTAGGACAATGAATCAGTAAATGACTGACACTCAAGGATTCACCACACATACATTTAACATTATTGCAATATTTGGTTTTGAATGAATTCAACCGAAGTCTATGGATTAGACTTTCAATCTCCCTGGACGAGAAAGTAACGCGTTTTTGTAATGTTTTCCCGTTGCATCTATCATTACATTTAATACAGTTATTATAATATTGAACGTCTGAGTTCATCAATAAAGTTTTGACATTTTCTTGAGATGTTTTGTTTATAATTGAGAAACATTCTGTCAGATCTAAAAGAACATTGATTGATACAGCGTCATTAATATTTTGAGCTGCCTTTTTTTGCAGCTTGGTCTACCCGTTCATTTGCTGATATTCCACAGTGAGAAGGCACCCAACAAAAAGTAACAGTAATGCCTTTCAAAGAAAGAAGGTGTATTATATGATTAATTTCGATTACCATGTCAAGTCGTATACATGAATTGGGAGACTTAATAGCATACATTGCAGCTTTTGAATCAGCACATATTAAAATTTGACTGTTATTTATAGGAAAGCTTAGAATGAAATCCAAAGATTGAAGTATAGCAAGTAATTCAGCGCTAAATATAGACAACTTTTTACCAAGATAGAATAACTTTTCTACTTTTAAGCTGGGAATAACGAAAGCTGCTCCCGTGTTAGTATTGTCTAACACTGAACCATCTGTGGAATTTTTTAAATGATGATTGTAATTGTTTTCTAAATGCGTGTACACAGACGTTCTTAAAATATTGGGAGAATCCTTCTTAGATAAATGAGTGTGATCAATATCAAAGATAGC
>CM065685.1:3018597-3026097 GCA_017654935.2 Phymorhynchus buccinoides | reverse complement strand
CACACCACTCAGTCCCCTTATTGGAGACACACCACTCAGTCCCCTTATGGGAGACACACCACTCAGTCCCCTTATTGGAGACACACCACTCAGTCCCCTTATGGGAGACACACCACTCAGTCCCCTTATTGGAGACACACCACTCAGTCCCCTTATGGGAGACACACCACTCAGTCCCCTTGTTGGAGACACACCACTCAGTCCCCTTATAGACACACCACTCAGTCCCCTTGTTGGAGACACACCACTCAGTCCCCTTTCAGTCCCCTTATGGGAGACACACCACTCAGTCCCCTTGTTGGAGACACACCACTCAGTCCCCTTAAGACACACCACTCAGTCCCCTTGTTGGAGACACACCACTCAGTCCCCTTATGTCAGTCCCCTTATTGGAGACACACCACTCAGTCCCCTTATTGGAGACACACCACTCAGTCCCCTTGTTGGAGACACACCACTCAGTCCCCTTATTGGAGACACACCACTCAGTCCCCTTGTAGACACACCACTCAGTCCCCTTGTTGGAGACACACCACTCAGTCCCCTTATGGGAGACACACCACTCAGTCCCCTTGTTGGAGACACACCACTCAGTCCCCTTATGGAGACACACCACTCAGTCCCCTTGTTGGAGACACACCACTCAGTCCCCTTATGGGAGACACACCACTCAGTCCCCTTATTGGAGACACACCACTCAGTCCCCTTGTTGGAGACACACCACTCAGTCCCCTTATGGGAGACACACCACTCAGTCCCCTTGTTGGAGACACACCACTCAGTCCCCTTGCACACCACTCAGTCCCCTTATGGGAGACACACCACTCAGTCCCCTTATTGTCCCCTTATGGGAGACACACCACTTCCCCTTGTTGGAGACACACCACTCAGTCCCCTTGTTGGAGACACACCACTTCCCCTTATGGGAGACACACCACTCAGTCCCCTTAGGGAGACACACCACTCAGTCCCCTTGTTGGAGACACACCACAGTCCCCTTGTGTTGGGAGACACACCACTCAGTCCCCTTATTGGAGACACACCACTCAGTCCCCTTATGGGAGACACACCACTCAGTCCCCTTATGGGAGACACACCACTCAGTCCCCTTGTTGGAGACACACCACTCAGTCCCCTTGTTGGAGACACACCACTCAGTCCCCTTATTGGAGACACACCACTCAGTCCCCTTATTGGAGACACACCACTCAGTCCCCTTATTGGAGACACACCACTCAGTCCCCTTATGGGAGACACACCACTCAGTCCCCTTGTTGGAGACACACCACTCAGTCCCCTTGTTCAGTCCCCTTGTTGGAGACACACCACTCAGTCCCCTTATGGGAGACACACCACTCAGTCCCCTTGTGGGAGACACACCACTCAGTCCCCTTGTTGGAGACACACCACTCAGTCCCCTTGTTGGAGACACACCACTCAGTCCCCTTATGGGAGACACACCACTCAGTCCCCTTGTTGGAGACCCACTCAGTCCCCTTGTTGGAGACACACCACTCAGTCCCCTTATGGGAGACACACCACTCAGTCCCCTTATTGGAGACACACCACTCAGTCCCCTTATTGGAGACACACCACTCAGTCCCCTTGTTGGAGACACACCACTCAGTCCCCTTGTTGGAGACACACCACTCAGTCCCCTTATGGGAGACACACCACTCAGTCCCCTTATTGGAGACACACCACTCAGTCCCCTTATGGGAGACACACCACTTCCCCTTGTTGGAGACACACCACTCAGTCCCCTTGTTTGAGACACACCACTCAGTCCCCTTGTTGGAGACACACCACTCAGTCCCCTTTTGGGAGACACACCACTCAGTCCCCTTATGGGAGACACACCACTCAGTCCCCTTATTGGAGACACACCATTCAGTCCCCTTATGGGAGACACACCACTTCCCCTTATGGGAGACACACCACTCAGTCCCCTTGTTGGAGAGTCCCCTTATGGGAGACACACCACTCAGTCCCCTTATGGGAGACACACCACTCAGTCCCCTTGTAGACACACCACTCAGTCCCCTTATGGGAGACACACCACTCAGTCCCCTTGTTGGAGACACACCACTCAGTCCCCTTATGGGAGACACACCACTCAGTCCCCTTATTGGAGACACACCACTCAGTCCCCTTATTGGAGACACACCACAGTCTCAGTCCCCTTATTGGAGACACACCACTCAGTCCCCTTATGGGAGACACACCACTCAGTCCCCTTATGGGAGACACACCACTCAGTCCCCTTATCACACCACTCAGTCCCCTTGTTGGAGACACACCACTCAGTCCCCTTATTGGAGACACACCACTCAGTCCCCTTATTGGAGACACACCACTCAGTCCCCTTATGGGAGACACACCACTCAGTCCCCTTATGGGAGACACACCACTCAGTCCCCTTATTGGAGACACACCACTCAGTCCCCTTATGGGAGACACACCACTCAGTCCCCTTATTGGAGACACACCACTCAGTCCCCTTATGGGAGACACACCACTCAGAGACACACCACTCAGTCCCCTTGTTGGAGACACACCACTCAGTCCCCTTGTTGAGACACACCACTCAGTCCCCTTATGGGAGACACACCACTCAGTCCCCTTGTGGGAGACACACCACTCAGTCCCCTTAGGGAGACACACCACTCAGTCCCCTTGTTGGAGACACACCACTCAGTCCCCTTGTGGGAGACACACCACTCAGTCCCCTTGTTGGAGACACACCACTCAGTCCCCTTGTTGGAGACACACCACTCAGTCACACACCACTCAGTCCCCTTAAGGGAGACACACTTCCCCTTATTGGAGACACACCACTCAGTCCCCTTGTTGGAGACACACCACTCAGTCCCCTATGGAGACACACCACTCAGTCCCCTTATTGGAGACACACCACTCAGTCCCCTTCCCTTTGTTGGAGACACACCACTCAGTCCCCTTGTTGGAGACACACCACTCAGTCACACCACTCAGTCCCCTTGTTGGAGACACACCACTCAGTCCCCTTGTTGGATGGTTTGAGACACACCACTCAGTCCCCTTGTTGGAGACACACCACCACCCCTTATGGGAGACACACCACTCAGTCCCCTTATGGGAGACACACCACTCAGTCCCCTTATTGGAGACACACCACTCAGTCCCCTTGTTGGAGACACACCACTCAGAGACACACCACTCAGTCCCCTTATTGGAGACACACCACTCAGTCCCCTTGTTGGAGACACACCACTCAGTCCCCTTGTTGGAGACACACCACTCAGTCCCCTTATTGGAGACACACCACTCAGTCCCCTTATGGGAGACACACCACTCAGTCCCCTTATGGGAGACACACCACTCAGTCCCCTTATGGGAGACACACCACTCAGTCCCCTTATGGGAGACACACCACTCAGTCCCCTTATGGGAGACACACCACTCAGTCCCCTTATGGGAGACACACCACTCAGTCCCCTTATGGAGACACACCACTCAGTCCCCTTATGGGAGACACACCACTCAGTCCCCTTATGGGAGACACACCACTCAGTCCCCTTATGGGAGACACACCACTCAGTCCCCTTATGGGAGACACACCACTCAGTCCCCTTATGGGAGACACACCACTCAGTCCCCTTATGGGAGACACACCACTCAGTCCCCTTGTTGGAGACACCCTTATCCCCTTATGGGAGACACACCACTCAGTCCCCTTATGGGAGACACACCACTCAGTCCCCTTATTGGAGACACACCACTCAGTCCCCTTATGGGAGACACACCACTCAGTCCCCTTATCCCCTTATGGGAGACACACCACTCAGTCCCCTTATGGGAGACACACCACTCAGTCCCCTTATGGGAGACACACCACACAGTCCCCTTATGTCCCCTTATGGGAGACACACCACTCAGTCCCCTTATGGGAGACACACCACTCAGTCCCCTTATGGGAGACACACCACACAGTCCCCTTATGGGAGACACACCACTCAGTCCCCTTAGACACACCACTGGGAGACACACCACTCAGTCCCCTTATTGGAGACACACCACTCAGTCCCCTTGTTGGAGACACACCACTCAGTCCCCTTATGGAGACACACCACTCAGTCCCCTTATTGGAGACACACCACTCAGTCCCCTTGTTGGAGACACACCACTCAGTCCCCTTGTTGGAGACACACCACTCAGTCCCCTTATGGGAGACACACCACTCAGTCCCCTTATGGGAGACACACCACTCAGTCCCCTTGTTGGAGACACACCACTCAGTCCCCTTATGGGAGACACACCACTCAGTCCCCTTGTTCAGTCCCCTTATGGGAGACACACCACTCAGTCCCCTTGGAGACACACCACTCAGTCCCCTTGGAGACACACCACTCAGTCCCCTTGTTGGAGACACACCACTCAGTCCCCTTGTTGGAGACACACCACTCAGTCCCCTTGTTGGAGACACACCACTCAGTCCCCTTGTTGGAGACACACCACTCAGTCCCCTTATGGGAGACACACCACTCAGTCCCCTTGTTGGAGACACACCACTCAGTCCCCTTGTTGGAGACACACCACTCAGTCCCCTTATGGGAGACACACCACTCAGTCCCCTTATGGGAGACACACCACTCAGTCCCCTTATGGGAGACACACCACTCAGTCCCCTTATGGGAGACACACCACTCAGTCCCCTTATTGGAGACACACCACTCAGTCCCCTTATGGGAGACACACCACTCAGTCCCCTTATGGGAGACACACCACTCAGTCCCCTTGTTGGAGACACACCACTCAGTCCCCTTATTGGAGACACACCACTCAGTCCCCTTATGGGAGACACACCACTCAGTCCCCTTGTTGGAGACACACCAGTCCCCTTGTTGGAGACACACCACTCAGTCCCCTTGTTGGAGACACACCACTCAGTCCCCTTGTTGGAGACACACCACTCAGTCCCCTTGTTGGAGACACACCACTCAGTCCCCTTGTTGGAGACACACCACTCAGTCCCCTTGTTGGAGACACACCACTCAGTCCCCTTGTTGGAGACACACCACTCAGTCCCCTTATGTTGGAGACACACCACTCAGTCCCCTTGTTGGAGACACACCACTCAGTCCCCTTGTTGGAGACACACCACTCAGTCCCCTTGTTTATGGGAGACACACCACTCAGTCCCCTTATGGGAGACACACCACTCAGTCCCCTTATGGGAGACACACCACTCAGTCCCCTTATGGGAGACACACCACACAGTCCCCTTATGGAGACACACCACTCAGTCCCCTTATGTTGGAGACACACCACTCAGTCCCCTTATGGGAGACACACCACTCAGTCCCCTTATGTCAGTCCCCTTGTTGAGACACACCACAGTCAGTCCCCTTTATGGGAGACACACCACTCAGTCCCCTTGTTGGAGACACACCACTCAGTCCCCTTGTTGGAGACACACCACTCAGTCCCCTTGTTCCCCTTGTTGGAGACACACCACTCAGTCCCCTTGGGAGACACACCACTCAGTCCCCTTGTTGGAGACACACCACTCAGTCCCCTTATTGGAGACACACCACTCAGTCCCCTTATTGGAGACACACCACTCAGTCCCCTTGTTGGAGACACACCACTCAGTCCCCTTGTTGGAGACACACCACTCAGTCCCCTTATTGGAGACACACCACTCAGTCCCCTTATGGGAGACACACCACTCAGTCCCCTTATTGGAGACACACCACTCAGTCCCCTTGTTGGAGACACACCACTCAGTCCCCTTATGGGAGACACACCACTCAGTCCCCTTATGGGAGACACACCACTCAGTCCCCTTGTTGGAGACACACCACTCAGTCCCCTTAGACACACCACTCAGTCCCCTTGTTGGAGACACACCACTCAGTCCCCTTATGGGAGACACACCACTCAGTCCCCTTATTGGAGACACACCACTCAGTCCCCTTATTGGAGACACACCACTCAGTCCCCTTATTGGAGACACACCACTCAGTCCCCTTGTTGGAGACACACCACTCAGTCCCCTTATGTCAGTCCCCTTGTTGGAGACACACCACTCAGTCCCCTTGTTGGAGACACACCACTCAGTCCCCTTGTTGGAGACACACCACTCAGTCCCCTTATCAGTCCCCTTATGGGAGACACACCACTCAGTCCCCTTGTTGGAGACACACCACTCAGTCCCCTTATTGGAGACACACCACTCAGTCCCCTTATGGGAGACACACCACTCAGTCCCCTTGTTGGAGACACACCACTCAGTCCCCTTGTTGGAGACACACCACTCAGTCCCCTTGTTGGAGACACACCACTCAGTCCCCTTATGACACACCACTCAGGAGACACACCACTCAGTCCCCTTGTTGGAGACACACCACTCAGTCCCCTTATGGGAGACACACCACTCAGTCCCCTTATGGGAGACACACCACTCAGTCCCCTTATGGGAGACACACCACTCAGTCCCCTTATGGGAGACACACCACTCAGTCCCCTTATGGGAGACACACCACTCAGTCCCCTTAGACACACCACTCAGTCCCCTTATGGGAGACACACCACTCAGTCCCCTTATGGGAGACACACCACAGTCCCCTTATGGGAGACAGTCCCCTTATTGGAGACACACCACTCAGTCCCCTTATGGGAGACACACCACTCAGTCCCCTTATGGGAGACACACCACTCAGTCCCCTTATGGGAGACACACCGGGAGGGGCCTGCCCCTTATGGGAGACACTGTCCCCTTATGGGAGACACGATTCGATCGATTCACTGCGATCCGAGTTTGACATTTGTGAGGCATGATTGACGCGAAATTCTACCGTCTACATAAATCTGATGAAAGCCTACTAGTTATGTGTACTAAATTGTTTTGGGGTAGTCTCTCCCCTGTACACGAATCTGATAAAGTATCTTATTTTCGAATCAGACATTTTAGTTGATTCGTGTATATATTGCGATCTGCATGAGTGTGGTGAACGAAAATAGTAGAGTTATAATAATAATAATAATAATAATAATAATGATAATTATAATAATGATAATAATAATAAATGAAAATGATAATAATAATAATAATAATAATAATTAATAATAATAATAATAATAAAAATAACAATAATAACAATAACACTAACACTAATAATAATAATAATAATAATAAAAATAATAATAAATTAATCATGCTTACATAGCGCATAATCTTGCTAGGCAACTCAATGCGCTTTTCACTCACCATTCGTACAAACATTTCTAACAGACTGGTTCACGTATCCTCACCATACATCTCTATGACGGAAGTATTTCACGTGAATCATGACTCACAGACCTCGTGTCACAATCGCATCGTACTGGGGTCAAATGTACGGCCTAAACACCCCCCACGCCCCAACTAAATAAAAAGTAATGTCCCTTATGGCTACGGCCGGGAGGACGTAAACCTAAGTTTCCGTTCGTACCCCCCACGTCACGTGTCAAAATCAC
>CM065685.1:2993597-3013597 GCA_017654935.2 Phymorhynchus buccinoides | reverse complement strand
CTACTACCGATGTTGCATTGAATCTGTTCTTACTGTGTCATTTATCTGTTGGTATGGAAGCTTGAGTGTAAAAAGTAAGCGTGTGTTGAGTGATATGGTGAATGTGTGCAGTAAAGTTGTGGGTGCAAGGCAGAGTGGTATGCAAGAGTTGTATGACAGACAAGTAGTCAAGAAAGCCAGGAAAATTCTTAATGATAACAGTCATGTTCTGGCAAAATACTATGAAGTATTACCATCGGGCCGTCGATACAAAACTCTAAAACTGAAAATAAGAGCACAGAAAACATTCTTACCAAGATCAATTCATCTGTTGAACTCTTAATGCACTGCATCGAGTGATTGTTTTGCTGAGCAGCCTGTCCATCTCCTTGGGATTGAATTTGTATTCGTATTCGTCCAGTTTGTTAACTACAATATCGCAGTGTTATTAGTTATTAGTTTATATTCTTTAATTGTTGATAAATGTGTTTATTGTTGTTGTTTTTTGTTGTTGTTGATAAATGTGTTTATTGTTGTTGTTTTTCTTATGTGCACCTGGCTGCAATTTCTCAGTTATGAGATAATAAAGATGATTTGATTTGATTTGATTTGATTTGATGTTGTTCAATTCTGTCCACTCAGTTAGCTTATTAACATTGGTCTGCAGATTGTCTACTAATTCAAAAGGACTGGCACTGTTAGATTGCAATGAAGTGTCATCAGCAAACATTTCACAACAGCATTTAATGTACAAAGGCAAGTCGTTAATGTAGATTGAAAATAGAATTGGCCCCAAGACTGATCCCTGGGGAACACCAAACTTTATCGGGAGTAACTTTGACCTTACAGAATTGATTTCAACCAGCTGTTGTCGATCAGTAAGAAACGACGCAATGAAACACAAAGCACTGCTAGATATGTTGTAATGAGTAAGTCTTTTAATTAAAAGTGAATGGTTGATAACATCAAACGCTTTAGCAAAATCTATGAATAAAGCACCTGTAAATTCGTTGTTATTGATATTTGAGAGACATCTATCTACTAGTTGTATAAGAGCAGCATGGCAGGAGTGATTTTGTCTAAAACCAGACTGATTTTCATTTATTAAATCGTAATGATTCAAATGAGAATTCAAATGTTTTTGGATGTGCTTTTCAAGTGGTTTAGACAATAATTTTAATTTTTTATACTTAATATTGATATAGATCTGTAGTTAGCTGGATTTGATCGATCACCGCTTTTATGTAATGGTATAAGTTTTGCTTGCTTGAATTTTAGAGGAAACTGTTTTTTTTATCAATGCATAAGTTATATATGTAAGTGAGAGTGTCTGCTATAGCAAAAGAAGCGGTTTTCAGTATTTTCCCATCCATTCCATCTAAATCTCGACTCCCTGACTGTTTTAAATGTAAGAGTTCGAACAGTACTTCATTGACTGAAATGGGCGGAATGGTGAAGGTTGAAGTAATGTTATTTGATCGACAGAATTGTTGCAGAACTGATAAATCGTTTTGGTTGGATTTGTCATTTAAAATTATGTTGTTAGCAACGTTAGTAAAATGAAGGTTAATGTCATCAGGTGATATTTCGTTTATTGGATTGTGATTGTTGGAGTTAGCATTAGTTAACATGTTAATGGCTTTCCAGACCAATTTTTGATTTTGTGATGAGCAAATTAAATTTTGAAAATATTTTGTTTTTGCTTTGCGTTTCATTGAGTTTACTTTGTTTGTTTGTTGCTGCAATTTTTCCTTATCCTTGGACAACAGTAAACTTTCTCTTTTATATCTTTCATCATCAATTTCTTTTGTTATCCAAGGTGGTTTAATAGAATGTTTTACTCTTTTCTTTATAAAAGGGGCATGTTTATCGTATACAGAAATAAACGTACGGGTCCAGTAATCAACTGCATCATCAGGGTCTCTTATTTGATAAACAAAATCTAGTCCGGAATTTAATAGATCACTTATAAAAGTAGTTTCGTCGAAGTTAGTGAAACATCTGTAAAAAAAATTCCTTGTGCCCTGGCTTTGGAATTTTGACACCTTTTTTATTCCATGTTACACAAATAGAGCAGTGGTCGCTACAACCAGTTTGTACTGAACATGATTCAAGTATATTAGATTTTGTGTTTACATACATGTGGTCAATTAACGTAGCCGTTTTATCTGTAATACGTGTCGGACGATCGATTACTTGTTCCAGACCATATGTAGCATAAGAATGACTCCAATGAGTACCTGACAATGTTAAATCTATGTTGAAGTCCCCAAATAAAATTACTTCTTTGGTATCAATAATCACTGTATCCATCATAGAATTAAAATTATCATACCAATTAGCAGTTTCAGAAGGGTTTCTATATATGAATCCAATAATGAGAGGTTTATGGTGCTTAAAGTACACTTCAATCCATACAGATTCCACATTATGATTTTCTAGATGAGGAAGCCTTTTATAGTTCAGTGAATTGACACAGTATAGAAGTAGCCCTGTTGATTTAGGAGAGTGAGGGTCAAGTCGAATGGTATTGTAGTTTGGCATTAGTACCTCAGAATCTGGAATAAAATCAGTTAATCTTGATTCGGCAATGCAAAAAATATGAACATTATTACCATTATTATGTAAGATTGATGTAATTTCATCAGTTTTATTGCGAGCACTATTGATATTAAGATAACCTACTCGTAAACCGTTTTGAGAGGGCCAAACATCTAATGTAGAAGGCATATTAATAAAATGGATACATTCAACAAAGCATTAATCCAAAGAACAAAGATCAATCAAACTAATTTAAATATTTTATAACTAATCTACTGGCACTTAATTGTACCAATATGTAAGAAAGGGAAGTAGCAATTAGAACAACGCGTAGGAAAGGTCAGAATACCAAAGACAAAACAATAACAATCAATATTAACAACAAAAAAGAATATCAAACCAGTGTAAATATGTAGTAAAAAATCCCACACCTTGTATGCAGCACGTATGCTTTGACACAAGGAGAAGCAATTTGAAATATAGAAAACACGAATAACGACGAATGAATGAATAGACTACAACAGAAAATGTGTGCAGTGTGTTGTGTGTGTTTGTGTGTGTGTGTGTGTGTGTGTGTGTGTGTGTGTGTGAGAGAGAGAGAGAGAGAGAGAGAGAGAGAGAGAGAGAGAGAGAGAGAGAGAGAGAGAGAGAGAGAGAGAGAGGGTGAGAGAGAGAGGGACAGACAGAGAGAGAGACAGAGAGAGAGAGAGAGAGAGAGAGAGAGAGAGAGAGAGAGAGAGAGAGAGAGAGAGAGAGAGAGAGAGAGAGAGAGAGAGAGAGAGAGAGAGAGAGAGAGAGAGAGAGAGAGAGGAGAAACGGACACGGACAGATAGACAGAGAAGGAGGGATTTTTTGGTGTGTTCTTTCGTACCCTGGCTAAAAGACTCCAGGGATCATCCCAACAGCCGAAGCACTTGAACACGATGGTACAAATGCACCAGCTAAGAACAGGTTCCAAACAAAGTCTTCTTGTTTAAGACAGAGGAACAGCATTAGAAACAGACAGACAAACACACGAACAACCAGACAGAGACGTTGCTTCCACCCTTTGTGCTCAGCTGGCTTCAAGGGCTATACTCTAAACAGACAATACAATCTTCAGGTATGCTTCGTTCTTTAACCCTTTCACCGCCAATGTCGCATTTTTGCACCACAATGATTTAACAACCATGTCAAAAAAGCTCTTGAAATCAGGGTCTGTTATTCAATGATATTGTGTTCCTAAATTTGGGCAGTAAGGATTGACCCCATTCTAAATGTGTCACAGAGAAATCCAACAATATTGCAAGCAAAATCATTTCTGTAGACAAGTAGCTTTAACCCTTTCACCGCCAAAGTCGCATTTTAGCACCACAGTGATTTACACCTATGTCATTAAAAGGCATCAAATTAGGGTCTATTATCCAAAGACCCTGTTGTCTCTGTTAGGGGAAGTAAGAATAGACCTTATTTTATATAAAAGTCACAGAAGAATCCCCAATACTGCAGATGGATTTTGTTCTTTACCCAGGTAAGTTTAATGGACATTTTTGGCTGAAATATGGCTGGCGGCGAAAGGGTTAATGGAATTTTTTGGCTTAAAGATGGCTGGCGGTGAAAGGGTTAAA
Organism: Phymorhynchus buccinoides; assembly: GCA_017654935.2. Lineage (NCBI taxonomy): Eukaryota > Metazoa > Mollusca > Gastropoda > Neogastropoda > Raphitomidae > Phymorhynchus > Phymorhynchus buccinoides. Next base: position 3,009,470 of record CM065685.1, on the reverse strand, counting down.
TGAACAAGAAACTAAGCATCGTTTGCCATCCACGATTTAAAGAGCGTGTTTATGTCTCAAGTCCAATATTCGTGTAAAGGTCACTACTGATGTCTTAATACACCCATTATCTACAGTCTTAACATATAATCTATGCTAAATTACAATGAAGCTTGATAGAGTTTCTTGTTTAACTTTCCTCAAATGATCTTTTTTACTTTCCTTTCATATGGACACACAGAGAGACAGGCAATCAGCAGACTGGCATTATTTAGTCAGGTAAAACGAGAGAAAGAGAGCACACTTTTTAACATGGTTACCATTACAGTCCTATAAAGCAGGGTGTCCATCAGTGTAGCAGGCACTACACAACATGTTTGAACATCGTTTGACAAATGGCACCACGCCTTGTTGCTAAAGACTCGCTGACGGGTTATACACATAAGCAGGTCTGCTTCTTTTGGTCTCCCTTCTCCAAGACCCAAACAACAGCAGACCAAATGCGGACACAACGCACGCCAGTCGGTGCGGATAACATGGCGGCAAGTGTGAAAAAACCCTCACACTGAAACAAAACAGATGCTTTGTATTAGCCAGGACACTAGATGTACACGCAGCTTAACAGAGAGAAAGGAAAAAGTCACATAAAATGGATGGTGTGTACGGAAAGTTGCCTAAAACAAACAACCACTAAATAGACAAAAGTGAGATTGCTTACACGCAGCGTTATGGAACGCCCCACAGGAGAATTAAGAAACTATTATTATGAAAGGTCACTCACGCAAACCGCAAAATTATGTCCCTTGGCAATTTGCGAATATTTACTATTGCTTGCAGCGAATGCTAATAAAAAAAAAATTATGTTGGCCGTTGCAATTGTTTTTGCGAATTTCGCGTTTCTTGATGAATTTGAGTTTTACTCTTTTGCGCCTTGTAAGTTTTGATTAGGTACAATGTCATAACGATCTGTCGGATTGTGTTGAAGTGCTCCGTATTCAAAACCTATTCTCTCTCTCTCTCTCTCTCTCTCTCTCTCTCTCTCTCTCTCTCTCTCTCTCTCTCTCTCTCTCTCTCTCTCTCTCTCAACAAAAGTGTCCATCCTTGCATTTGAATATTCTTGTACATGTATAAACACACTGCTGAAGAACGCTTTACTTGTGCACAACGTTAAGTCAACACAAGGCGGAATAGCGGTGTGAAACTGTCTAGAAACTGGAACTGGTTTTCTGCAACGAAGAGAGCACACAGGGGAGAGAACGCTGAAAGAAGACACCAGAAAGGTGTGAGGAAGGGAGGGGGTGGGTGGTTGTTGTCTTATGTCAGCCCGTCTTCACAGTGCAACTAAGTCTCTGTATCCGTCTCTCTGTCTGCAATCTTCTCTCTCTTTCCCTCTGCACCCCCCCCCCCCCCCCCCACCCCCGTCTCTCTCTCTGTATTTCCGCGCGCGCGAGCGTGTGTGTGTGTGCGTGTGCGCACGTGTCAGTGTTGGGTGTATGTTTTATGTTAGCTGTCTTCAAAGTGCAAGTTAGTACGCGGGCGATTAGTTCACAGAGAGAGAGAGAGAGAGGGGGGGGGGAGACAGAGAGAGAGAGAGAGAGAGAGAGAGAGAGAGAGAGAGAGAGAGAGAGAGAGAGAGAGAGAGAGAGAGAGAGAGAGAGAGAGGGAGAGGGAGAGAGAGAGAGAGAGAGAGAGAGAGAGAGAGAGAGAGACAGAGACAGAGACAGACAGACAGACAGACAGAGAGACATAGAGAAAGAGACAGAGAGAGAGAGAGACATATCAACCAAGTTTATTCAGTAATGAGTATAAATACATTATGACACAAAGAATGCATTCCCGGAAAAGAGATACACATGCACAGACAAACAGGCATACAGACATACAGACAGACAGATAGACAGACAGACAGATAGACAGACAGATAGATAGACAGAGACAGTTAGATAAAGAACGAAAAAGCGGGAGGTGGTCAAGTAGAAATGGAAGTGACTTTGTTTGCAAGTAATGTAAGACTAACATTCTACTGATTTCAACAATAAGAGCAAACATAAACAAACAAAGCAGCAACTATAGCAATAACAAGTGCAACGCCGAGCGGCTGCAAAGTCCCCTCGCAGCATCGCCGAGCTACTCCGAAATCGGAATGTGTCGGCTTTACACACAGCGGGGAGACCATTGCGAACTGAAAACAGGACGCACGCACGGACGGATGGACGGCCGGAAAGAAGTGGGACATATCGGGCCTGTGACACAAAGGGCCTAGGGCACAGCGGGCTTATCCACAGAAAAATTCATGACAACTGTGTTATAGACCATTCATCAAGAAATGTGAAAAAAACTGCATTGAAATATATGCAAAACTTCGCGAGATATTAGCGATTATGTGTTTTGGGGTTTGAACCCCGTAACTGGCGCGACCTTGACCTTAATGTAAAACGAAATACATCAGTGGATAGCTTGCATCTTGGTAAACTAGTATGCCAAATTTGATGATGATAGACTGAATAGTTTTTGAGAAAAACGGACGAATAGCCGGACGGACGGACGGACGGACGGAGGCACGGACGGATCAGACAGAAACAATACTTCCCGAACCTTCGGCTCGGGGACTAACAACAAAGCACCACCACCACCATCACGACCAAGAACAAAACGAGAACGAAGGCGATAAACCCGAGCGGGTTCAAAGTTCCCTCGCGTGAGGTAGTTCCCTTTGCGGTTGGACGAACGGACGGACAAAACAAAAAGAATCTAGTCTAGTCCCCCGCCTCTCTGAAACTCATGAACCAATAAGTGATCTGTATGAAAACAACATAACATCTGAACCACGCAAACCACGCCTAGTAAAGGTCTGTGTACACGTTAACATTATTATCGAGATATTTCTATTTCCCCCATGACAACACAGTGATAGCCCACTCTTAGTATGACTCACATCTCACTGTGTTGCCATGGGGAAAGAGAAATATATTGTGAATAGTGTTAACGTGTACGCAGACCTTAAAGACACACTGACGCACCACGATTAAGTCCCTTGGGTGTTTTTTTTCTGGGTAGCTGTGACCCACACAGAAATGTCCCCAACTTCAAATTGAGGCTGCTCTTTAAAATGGTGTTTGGTTTCCAATTTGGGGGCATTTGTATGGGAGTCAAAGCTGGTCAAAAAAGATTTCATACCAGCTATAAGAGGGAAAACACGTGAAACACGTGATTTTGACACGTGATCTGGTGGGTCTTTAAGAAACAGGAATAGGCGAATAAGGACGGTTCCCAAATAAACTATCGACTTTCTCAAATCACGTTCGATGCAATCTTGCCTGATTTCTCCTCAGCTCACACAAAAAAACTTCAAGTGTTTGTCATACTGAAAAATGGCATGTTCCTAATAGAGAAACGTTTCCCCTTTTCCAAAAAAACTCCCATAAACACGCAGATATAGTATTCAACTGTTAAATACCCCCCACGTCACGCGCCACATTCCGTCTTATGTTAGGAAGATTTCTTAAGATTTCTTACCAGCTACAAGAGGGAAAACACGTGAAAACCGTGATTTTGACACGTGACGTGGTGGGTCTTTAAAGCCTTTTTCTAGTGTGTGTTTGTTTATTTGCGTGTCTGGTACTATTTTAAAGGTTAATTTACTGGCAGAAAATCAACCACGTGTCTTACGTTCAAATCAAATCTCTCAAAATTGTACACTGCAATGAATTTGCATGTCAGATGCTTTGAACATATATGTCACTCTCTGTGTGGCTGGATATCAGCTTCCGTGACAGGCGCCATCTTGGGACAAAGTTAACGAGTGAATTAGTTGGATGCTCCGCCATCTTTATTCCAAGATAGCATATAACCCATTTTTGGAATAAAATAAAATAAAGTTTTGAAAAAACCCGAAAGTACTAGCATGAAATCCTGCGTGTTGTTCTTTTCTATTATCTTGAATATAATCCATGTTTAGCAACTTACTAAAAGCATTCAAGACATGCCGAAGAAATAAAGGAAAGAAAAGAAAAACGAGACAAAACACAAAAGTTGAATCAGAAACAGTTGTTTTTAGTCTTGCATGTCGTGACTAAAAAATCCAAAGTTAAATAAAGAGAGAAAAAAATGGAGACTGAGATCAACCGACATTTAACACACAAAAAACAACAACAACAACAACAAAACAAACCGCTCGATTACGCTAGAAATGAAGCTAACAAAACGTTGCAAAAACTAGCAATGTAGACTAGTAGCAGTTCTTCAGCATAGCAAACATTGATCAAATGTATCCGTACTACAATACAGTATCTACAGTAAATCAGATTACGTTTGGCAGCGCAATCTTATAATGGTTTACACACACACACACACACACACACACACACACACACACACACACACACACACACGCACACACACACACACGCGCGCGCGCGCGCGCGCGCGCGCGCGCGCGCGCGCGCGCGCGAGTAGAAGATGAAGAGAAAGCGAGAATGAGAGAGAGAGGGGGGAGGGGGAGAGAGAGAGAGAGAGAGAGAGAGAGAGAGAGAGAGAGAGAGAGAGAGAGAGAGAGAGAGAGAGAGAGAGTAAACTTTGAAAACTTTGAGAGAGAGAGAGAGAGAGAGAGAGAGAGAGAGAGAGAGAGAGAGAGAGAGAGAGAGAGAGAGAGAGAGAGAGAGAGAGAGAGAGAGAGAGAGAGAGAGAGAGAGAGAGAGAGAGAGAGAGAGAGAGAGAGAGAGAGAGAGAGAGAGAGAGACAGAGACAGAGACACACAGAGAGAGAGAGAGAGAGAGAGAGAGAGAGAGAGAGAGAGAGAGAGAGAGAGAGAGAGAGAGAGAGAGAGAGAGAGAGAGAGAGAGAGAGAGAGAGAGAGAGAGAGAGAGAGAGAGCACCACCCACAAACAACACGCTTATTTGTCCGAATCCTTCCTAAATCACACTGTCACTACATCACTGCGAATAATGAAGTCTTGACAGGCTGGCGACAATGGGTAATTTAATGACTGTCTCATGAAGCTGACGAAGGACCAGAGTTAAACAAGAACGATGCATTCTAACCAAGCCAAATGCCCACATGTTCTGTCTGTGATGTGGGCTGTGTGTCGCCTGTAATGTTAGCAGGGACAAACAAGGAAAGCCCGCCACACCAAGGCCATGACAAGATCAGGCATGCCAAATTAAAACCTTTTTTTTAAAGGTGGACCCTGACGGATGAGTTTTTGCAAGAAACACGTCGAGATCACCAGAAAGACAGCCTTTTCAAGGATCGGAACACTCGCTTTGCTCTGGTTTCCTATAAATCAAACCGTCAAAACAGCGATTCCTCCTTGGCGGAGATGCCGGAGAGAGTAACAATTTTGGATGGGGTGGGTGGAGGTCATTCATTGTGGTTGAAGCGTTTTCTTTTTTTGTAGTGCAGTAAAAAAAAAAAAGAGGAGCTATTTTCTTTGTTGTGAGCGAAACTCCTTTAGATAAACTGTATAAATTTAAACAAATAAAAAATAAAAAGACTTGTATTGCGAATAGTTCGTGCAAACGATTTGGTCTAAACGCAGGCGACCATTAGAAAAGAGACGGAACACGCCTTCTCTTTGGGTGAAATAATTTGACTTCCAGCACCTCCGCCAAGGAGGAATCGCCGATTGGACGGTTTAATTAATAGGAAACCAGAGCAAAGTGAGTGTTGCGATCTATGTAAAGGGTGTTTTCCTGGTGATCTCGACGTGTTTCTTACAAACACAACCGTCAGGGTGCCCCTTTAAAATTAACTTTATTTTTACAGTATGCTCACAAGAAAAACAAAACAAACAGAAAGCACATAAACACATAAAAAGACACACACACACACAACCCCACAAAACATACACGCACATACACAACCATGACACACAAATATAAACTAACAATATTGAGATGACATTGTATCCAATAACTAAGTAGAGAAAACCAAGAAGGTTCACTGTTGTGAACTGTCAGTTCAGAGCTCCGAACAACGGGCAATGCATTGCATTCAAACCTTTTCAAAATACACGGGCATACACCCAAAATAATATAATATAATATAATATAATATAATATAACATAACATAATATAATATAATATAATATAATATAACATAACATAACATAACATAATATGATATAATATAATATAATATAATATAATATAATATAATATAACATAACATAACATAACATAATATGATATAATATGATATGATATGATTACTAACGGAAACAGTGAAACACAGTGAAACACTGCTATGACTCCATCTCCATGCGCGTGTGTGTATAATTATGTGTGTGTATAATTATGTGTGTGTATGTGTGGGTGCATGCTCGTGCGTATTCTTCTTGCTTTTAGAAAAAAACGTTATAGTATTTTTTCGCAAAGGCGGATTTAAAATGCCATAACAATAATGATATTATCCGACACGAGTAAAGCTGAACACAACACAGTGAAGTAAAGTCAGGCAATAAATGGTTCTAAAGAAACCCTCACCAGGCGGCCAAACGTATTCACGTTGTGAACAGTTACAATGGTCAGTTAGCAAAAGTTATCCATATAAAGTCATGTATCAAATGTCATTCAATGCAGGAAAAGGCAGTGCAGCAACGAGTGGTGCAGATTCCCAGGGATAATTGCTCTTCACCAAGGTCATGGTCATAGTATTACTTTCTCATGGTGCCACTAGACTAAGGACCACTTCTCCTAATACTTTTGTTTGTGGCTCAAGCCACAAACCTATAACTCACTTTGTCGGTCTGTCGGTCTGTCGGTCGGTCGGTCTGTCGTTCCAAAATTGTCGCACATTTTGACAAAATTGTCGCACTTCAAATCGAGGCTACACTTCAAAATTAATTGAGGCCACTCTTTAAAATGATGTATTTTAAAAGCGTACAAAATAATAAACATACGTAATACAGACACTACAACAGACACGACGAGTATGCGGTGCTTCTTTTGATGAGTATAAGTAGGATACATAGTTTTAAATGTTTTCCAAAAGATATAAAAAGTTACGAAATGGTGCAGAGATAACATTCTGGTTTACAGATTAAAATTATTGAAAATCCAGGGGAGGTAACTCATGATTGGAGTGGTAAAAATAGACCGCGGGCCACAAACTATTGCGATTTCGCGCTTGTTTTTATATACTGTCCCCCAAAAGTGAGAAACTTATACAATAGAGCATTAGCCACGTGAGGGCGACCTTGAATTTCACTTAGTTGAATTTAGAGAGTTGAATTAGAAAGGTCAGCGTAACTCGGGCAGAACGAGTGCGGGCAAATTAGTAGTCTAGTATAGAGAACGAACACTCGTGGCAAACGCCCTATTGTGAATTCTTCATTTTTTGTGCCACAATGCCGGAAGGATGTTACCAAACTATGGAAAATGCTCTCTTTCTCAAATCTGATTACTGAAATAACAGACATTGCTAATTGAGATGCTTCAAATGCATATATTTTGGGGGGAAATTAATGATGTTTGAAAATTATTTGTTTTAGAAAAAGTATGCGTTTTTTTGTTTTAAGTATATATATCTCTGTCAGCGCACATGAACTCTACGGAGAGCTGGACGGTAGAGGGTGTTCATAGTTTGAGTAGGGTAATGGGCCACATATCTTGATTTAATTATCTCTATTTTGGAATAAATGTAGCACAACAGTATTTACGAAGACACACCTTGTACGTTGCTGAGTTCTTCCTAAATCACAACAGCAGCGTCTTTCCACAGCGTCTAATTAATTTGACAAGCAGGTTGGGATTTGCAGCATAATCAATGTCTTATTAGGCTGATGAGGGTTTATAGATTAAAAAAGAAAGAAACTGTAGAGTGGGTTTTTTTCCCATGAATCTGTCGCCAGTAGTCTGCGATGTTTTAATTAGTCTGCGATGTTTTAATTAGCGTGTTCGGGGTGAACAAAGCAAGGAATGATGAGAGGCCACGACAAGGTCAAGCACGTGAATCTTTAGTTTCGGTTGACCTCTATCACGAAGTGCAACGAAAACATGTGGATCTGACTCTGTCTGTAGGTCTGTCTGAAGGTCTGTCTGAAGGTCTGTCTATGTCTGTTTTTCCCTCGGCCCATTATGTCTCTGACTGTTTCTCTCTGTCTCTCTGTTTCTGTCTATGTCTTCGTATCTCTCTCTCTCTCTCTCTCTCTCTCTCTCTCTCTCTCTCTCTCTCTCTCTCTCTCTCTCTCTCTCTCTCTCTCTCTCTCTCTCTCTCTCTCTCTCTCTCTCTCTCTCTCTCTCTCTCTCTCTCTCTCTCTCTCTCTCTCTCTCTCTCTCTCTCTCTCCTCTCTCTCTCTCTCTCTCTCTCTCTCTCTCTCTCTCTCTCTCTCTCTCTCTCTCTCTCTCTCTCTCTCTCTCTCTCTGCGCGAGCGCATGTGTGTGAGTGTATGTGTATGCTCGTGCGTGCAGTGTGTGCGTGTGTGTGTGTGCCATGTGTCTGTGTGCATGCGGTGTGTGCGTGTGCGTGCGGTGTGTGTGTGTGTGTATGTGCGTGTATGTGCGTTAGTGTGTATGTCTCCAAGTACTTCTATTTTTTTTATCACAAGATGACTGGTCAAGTTATTCCCACATGGGAAGTTTTACATCGGTAGAAACACTATTTCTTATTTTAAAACACACACACACACACACACACACACACACACACACACACACACACACACACATACACATATATATATATATATATATATATACACACACATACACACACACACACACACACACACACACACACACACACACACACACACACACACACACACACACACACACACACACACACACACACACACACAACTAATTATAATAACATTCTACCAACACCAGTCAAATTAATAAACAGCTAAAAATAGTAAAATGACGTCCCTTTATCTTCACCTATTGCTGATGAATGCTAAATCCAATAAAGTACGTGTTGTGTTTATTCAATCATGTTTTAAATCTATGTGTGTTTATGCCGTGCCACATCATTTTCTCATTGTAAGATAATAAAGTAGCCTTGAGTCTTGAGAGGAAAAGTGGATGGGGACAATGTCTGCCACCCGTCGACACCTGCCATTCGGGCTTGGTTCTGTTTGTTTTGATGTGATTCAATAAGCAAAGACGCAGCACACACTGTTCACAGCATTGTGCAGAGGAACGAAGAGGTGCCGTTTCATTTCTATTGGTCAGTCAAATGCTCAGGCACTGACAGCGATTGTTGGTCTTCCTGTTTGTTTTTTCCATGCAACTAATCCCCCACCGCCTCTGTCTGTCTGTCTCTGTTTGCCTGTCTGTTTGCCCCCCCCCCCTCTCTCTCTCTCTCTCTCTCTCTCTCTCTCTCTCTCTCTCTCTCTCTCTCTCTCTCTCTCTCTCTCTCTCTGTTTGCTCTGTCTTCTCTGTCTGTTTGTCTGTCTGTCTGTCTATCTCTGTTTGCCTCTCTGTTTGCCTGTCTTTCTGTTTGTCTGCCTGTCTGTCTATCTCTGTTTGCCTCTCTGATTGCCTGTCTTTCTGTCTGTCTCTCTCTGTTTGCCTCTCTTTCTGTCTGTCTGTCACCTGCCTGCCTGTCTCTCTCTCTCTGTTTGCCTCTCTTTCTGTCTGTCTGTCTGTCTGTCTCTCTCTCTGTTTGCCTCTCCTACTGTCTGTCTGTCTGTCTCTTTCTGTTTGCCTCTCTGTCTGTCTGTCTGTCTGCCTGCCTGTCTGTCTCTTTCTGTTTGCCTCTCTGTCTGTCTGTCTGCCTGCCTGCCTGTCTCTCTCTCTCTCTATTTGCCTCTCTGTCTGTCTGTCTGTCTCTCTCTCTCTCTCCCTCCCTGTCTGTCTCCCCCCAATCCCTCTCTTCTCTCTGGGTGTGCCAATGGTGGCTGAGGGGAGGAAGGGAAACTGGGAGTAAAGTATTTCAGCGACAGCAAGAGGGGGTGGGGGTGGGTGGTGGGGCAGGAAGGACAAGAAAGAGGAAGCAGGACACAGACAGATAATACAGACTGGAAAACAGACTGATGGACAGATGTGACTCATGGAAAACAGACTGATGGACAGATGTGACTCATGGAAAACAGACTGATGGACAGATGTGACTCATGGAAAACAGACTGATGGACAGATGTGACTCACTGGAAAACAGACTGATGGACAGATGTGACTCACTGGAAAACAGACTGATGGACAGATGTGACTCACTGGAAAACAGACTGATGGACAGATGTGACTCATGGAAAACAGACTGATGGACAGATGTGACTCATGGAAAACAGACTGATGGACAGATGTGACTCACTGGAAAACAGACTGATGGACAGATGTGACTCATGGAAAACAGACTGATGGACAGATGTGACTCAGACTGATGGACAGATGTGGAAAACAGACTGATGGACAGATGTGACTCATGGAAAACAGAGTGATGGACAGATGTGACTCATGGAAAACAGACTGATGGACAGATGTGACTCATGGAAAACAGACTGATGGACAGATGTGACTCATGGAAAACAGACTGATGGACAGATGTGACTCAGGAAAACAGACTGATGGACAGATGTGACTCACTGGAAAACAGACTGATGGACAGATGTGACTCACTGGAAAACAGAGTGATGGACAGATGTGACTCACTGGAAAACAGAGTGATGGACAGATGTGACTCACTGGAAAACAGAGGATGGACAGATGTGACTCATGGAAAACAGACTGATGGACAGATGTGACTCACTGGAAAACAGACTGATGGACAGATGTGACTCACTGGAAAACAGACTGATGGACAGATGTGACTCATGGAAAACAGACTGATGGACAGATGTGACTCAAAAACAGACTGATGGACAGATGTGACAGAGTGATGGACAGATGTGAAAACAGACTGATGGACAGATGTGAATCATGGAAAACAGAGTGTGGACAGATGTGAAAACAGAGTGATGGAAAACAGAGTGGTGGACAGATGTGAAAACAGAGTGATGGACGTATTTGACTCACTGGAAAACAGAGTGGTGGACAGATGTGACTCATGGAAAACAGAGTGATGGACAGATGTGACTCATGGAAAACAGACTGATGGACAGATGTGAATCATGGAAAACAGAGTGATGGACAGATGTGAAAACAGACTGATGGACAGATGTGACTCATGGAAAACAGAGTGATGGACAGATGTGAAAGAGACTGATGGACAGATGTGACTCATGGAAAACAGAGTGATGGACAGATGTGAATAATGGAAAACAGAGTGGTGGACAGATGTGAAAACAGACTGATGGACAGATGTGAATCATGGAAAACAGAGTGATGGACAGATGTGAAAGAGACTGGGACAGATGTGACTCATGGAAAACAGAGTGATGGACAGATGTGAATAATGGAAAACAGAGTGGTGGACAGATGTGAAACAGACTGATGGACAGATGTGAATCATGGAAAACAGAGTGATGGACAGATGTGACTCACTGGAAAACAGACTGATGGACAGATGTGAAAACAGAGTGATGGACAGATGTGAATCATGGAAAACAGAGTGATGGACAGATGTGACAGACTGATGGACAGATGTGATGTGATGGACAGATGTGACATGGAAAACAGAAAACAGAGTGATGGACAGATGTGAAACAGACTGATGGACAGATGTGAATCATGGAAAATGAGTGATGGACAGATGTGAAAACAGACTGATGGACAGATGTGAATCGAAAACAGAGTGGTGGACAGATGTGAAAACAGAGTGATGGACAGATGTGACTCACTGGAAAACAGAGTGATGGACAGATGTGACTCACTGGAAAACAGAGTGATGGACAGATGTGACTCATGGAAAACAGAGTGATGGACAGATGTGACTCACTGGAAAACAGAGTGATGGACAGATGTGACTCACTGGAAAACAGACTGATGGACAGATTTGACTCACTGGAAAACAGAGTGATGGACAGATGTGACTCATGGAAAACAGAGTGATGGACAGATGTGACTCACTGGAAAACAGACTGATGGACAGATGTGACTCATGGAAAACAGACTGATGGACAGATGTGAAAACAGAGTGATGGACAGATGTGACTCACTGGAAAACAGAGTGATGGACAGATGTGACTCACTGGAAAACAGAGTGATGGACAGATGTGACTCACTGGAAAACAGAGTGATGGACAGATGTGACTCACTGGAAAACAGAGTGATGGACAGATGTGACTCACTGGAAAACAGACTGATGGACAGATGTGACTCACTGGAAAACAGAGTGATGGACAGATGTGACATGGAAAACAGAGTGATGGACAGATGTGACTCACTGGAAAACAGAGTGATGGACAGATGTGACTCACTGGAAAACAGAGTGATGGACAGATGTGACTCACTGGAAAACAGAGTGATGGACAGATGTGACTCACTGGAAAACAGAGTGATGGACAGATGTGAAAACAGAGTGATGGACAGATGGAAAACAGAGTGATGGACAGATGTGACTCACTGGAAAACAGAGTGATGGACAGATGTGAATCATGGAAAACATAGTGATGGACAGATGTGACTCATGGAAAACAGAGTGATGGACAGATGTGAATCATGGAAAACAGAGTGATGGACAGATGTGAATCATGGAAAACAGAGTGATAGACAGACTCATGGAAAACAGAGTGATGGACAGATGTGACTCATGGAAAACAGAGTGATGGACAGATGTGACTCACTGGAAAACAGAGTGATGGACAGATGTGACTCACTGGAAAACAGAGTGATGGACAGATGTGACTCACTGGAAAACAGAGTGATGGACAGATGTGACTCATGGAAAACAGAGTGATGGACAGATGTGACTGGACAGACTGATGGACATATGTGACTCACTGGAAAACAGACTGAAATGTGACTCATGGAAAACAGAGTGATGGACAGATGTGAATCATGGAAAACAGAGTGATGGACAGATGTGACTCACTAGAAAACAGAGTGATGGACAGATGTGACTCACTGGAAAACAGAGTGATGGACATTTGTGACGATGCGTTTTGAAATAACAACGCATTTTGAAATAATTATTTCAAAACGCGTTGAGTTTATTTCAAAACGCGTTGGTGTGTGTCGACACGTTTTGAAATAAAACCGCGATTTGAAATAAATTCACCGAAGTCTTTGCGTAGACCCATTCAGGACAAAAGCCCACTGGACAAAACACCACCCATGAAGGACAAAAACCCACTGGACAAAACACCACCCATGAAGGACAAAAACGCACTGGACAAAACACTACCCACGCAGGACAAAAGCCCACTGGACAAAACACCACCCATGAAGAACAAAAAAAACCTGGACAAAACACTACCCATGCAGGACAAAAGCCCACTGGACAAAACACCACCCATGAAGGACAAAAAGGACAAAACACCACCCATGAAGGACAAAAGCCCACCGGACAAAACACCAAAAAGGCCCACCAGACAAAACACCACCCATGAAGGACAAAAGCCCACTGGACAGAATCTCACCAATGTAGGACAAAAACCCACCGGACAGAATACCACCCGTGTAGGACAAAAGCCCATCGGACAGAACACCAACCATTTAGGACAAAGCCAACCGGACAGAATACCCCTCATGTAGGACAAAAGCACACTGGATAGAATACCACATATGTAGGACAAAAGCCCATCGGGCAGAATACCACTGGATCAAATAAAGTCATTCAATTAAAGGGAATCAAACCGGTGCTTTAAATTATTTCAAAACGCGTTGATTTTATTTCAAAGCGTGGTGGTGATCTGACGACACGTTTTGAAATAAAATCGCGATTTGAAATAAATGATTTCAAGATACACCGGACAGAACACCACCCATGTAGGACAAAAGCACACTGGATAGAATACCACATATGTAGGACAAAAGCCCATCGGGCAGAATAGCACTGGATCAAATAGAGTCATTCAATTAAAGGGAATTACACCGGTGCTTTAAATTATTTCAAAACGCGTTGATTTTATTTCAAAACGCGGTGGTGATCTTCCGACGCGTTTTGAAATAAAACTGTGATTTGAAATAAATTATTTCAAAATGCACCGGACATAACACCACCCATGTAGGACAAAAGCCCACTGGACAGAATCTCATTCATGTAGAACAAAAGCCCACCACTCCACCTTCTTCTCCTACTCCCCCCCCCCCTTGCTCCTTCTCTCCTCCTCTTCTCCTCCTCCTTCTTCTCCTCCTCCTCCTCCTTCTTCTTCCCTCCTCCTCCTCCTTCTTCTTCTTCTTCTTCTCTCCTCCAGGAACAAACAGAGACAATGGGGAAGACAAACTGAGAGAAAGACGGAAATAGACAGGTAGACAAACAGAAAAGCAGCACAGAGACAGAGACAGACTGATAGACAGACGGAAAAGAAAGGTAGACATAGACACAGAGAGAGAGAGAGAGAGAGAGAGAGAGAGAGAGAGAGAGAGAGAGAGAGAGAGAGAGAGAGAGAGAGAGAGAGAGAGAGAGAGAGAGAGATTCAAATTCAAATTCAAATGGTTTAATGTACATAGGCCTTGGACCCTTATACAAACCAAAATCATATAGTAATAATAATAACAATAATAATAAAATTAATAATAATAATAAAAAACAAAAACAAAAAAAAACCACAACAATAATGATAATAATAATAATAATAATAATAATAATAATAATAATAATAATAATAATACCACTACTACTACCACCACTACTACTAATAATAATAGTAATAAGTCAAACAAATGAACAAATCTACATGAAAAGTGTGCCTGATAACATAATACACTTATATACAGAAATATGCACAGAGATGCACAGTAATGACATGCAGCCAGTCAAGAAATACGTAGTATACTTTCGGGGTTGTTCAGAACAGAATAGTATGTACAGCATTACATGGGTTCAAAAAAACCACAACAAAAAACAAACAAACAACACAACAACAACAGCAGTAATCATCATAATAATTAATAAACGTAGCTATTAGCAATACCCATTGGAATTATTCAGTAGGTCAAATACAGTGAGTATAATAGAATTGATTCAAATGACATTGTTTTAGACTCTTTCGTCTGTTGATACCATGAAAGACAAACCTGGACAGACTACCTGTATGATAATCATTGTTTGCTTTAAGAAGAGTATTTAGAGGCACAACTACTGACTCTTTCAGAAATGTTGTTCGTAAATCTGAATACATTTCACATTCGAATAAAAAGTGGGTTTCGTTTTCCGTTATTGTAGTACAAAATGGACAACACGTTTTTGTATGTGACTCACTAAAGCGGTGTACATTATTATTTAAAGGCAATACTCCTAATCGTAGCTGTGCAACAGCAACCCTAAGACAAAAAGAGTCCATAGATGTCAAATATTTTTCTTTTTCAAACATTATTTTGAAAGAACGATAGATAGAATATGTTTCTCTGTCTCTAATCGCCCCAGACCATTCTTGCATAAACATATCCACTAACCGCTGTCTGAATAAATACAAAAATAATTTTATATTACCAGTACCTTGCTGAAGCCAGACGATTCCAAAACCTGTTATGCATAGAATTTATCTTATACTAGCGCAACGCCTAGTACTGGCAATGCACCGTACTGGTAACGCCTAGTAACGGTAACGCCAAGTACTGGTAACGCTGAGTACAGCAAATTTGAAGCGATTCGGTTAAGAAACGACGGAGTTATAAGGCCCCGTTTCCCGTTGGCGCTGCTCTGAGAGTGACGCGCTCTCCCGATTCTCTTAAAATTTGCTGCCAGGCTTTGCCCGGGCCATAGCAAGCCTGACAGCACATTTGAGGCGATTCGGTTAAGAAACGGCGGAGTTATTCGTGAAAGGTGAAGCACGCGTTTCTGAACCGATTCGCTTCCGGTTTGGCACACTGATATTCACCGTCACCGGTCATCTACCTGCCAAATTTGA
>CM065685.1:2981097-2983597 GCA_017654935.2 Phymorhynchus buccinoides | reverse complement strand
TTGAAGATAGTGCACAACTCCAAAAACAGTTGACAACTTTTTGGTGATCATACCGATAGCGTGTTCAGCTTCTTGTAATAGTGACACATCCACTCTTATTGTTATAAATGACGAGAACTTAGAGATACAAAATCCCAAATGCTTTGAAATGTAAAGACATCAGGCACGAAGCCTTTGACTGACGGGAGCTTCTTCTCTGAAGACCCTCTGTTGCCCAGCTCTCCGTAGAGTTTCTGTCCACACAATACTTAAAGAAGAGATTTAAAAACTTGCGGACATTTGGTGCATGGTGTTGTCCGAACTAGCCTACAAGCATTCTGCCAAAGGTACTGCTCATTGTTAGCACCACCAACGACAGCTTCTTAACATAATGCCACACCGCTGGTCTCACATTTCTCTTACAATCCGCACCAGAGAAAAGAACACTCGGTGAGTCAAACGTTTCTACTAAACGGCTAATTCGCCGCCAACATCGCTACTTTCTCCTAAAGAGGCACTGCCACAGCGCCACCCATCACAGCGCAAGACAGCACGTGAAACTTGAGCTCCGCCCCTCTAGCTCTGTCGTCAGGCAAGGCGCGCGTGACGCACGTGTGATCGAGCGACAGTTGAGACTCTTTTTGACTAGGGTGTTGTGCGCACATTGTTGAAGTCCGTTAGCGGTGGTTCTGTGTTTCGTTGTCTCGGATGAAAGCCCGTTTAACATCCTCCGACCTAGAACAAGTACATGTGGGACAATTATACGAGGGCCTCTCATTATATTTTGCAATGTGGAGAAATGGCAGTGTGTACCCTCTTTCTGGCAAATCCAACTTTTAGACGTATAAGTAAGTAAATAGAAAATACGCACTTTGCTATCATTTCAAACCAAACGGTTATGGCACCAGTCCAGGTCGACTGGGATATGTAAACAATAGTGCCCTCGGCGAACCCTAAAGCATCTTCAACTTTGTAAATTTGCCCCCCTCCCCCCTTCTACAGGTGCTTCACATAAAATAATAGAGACAAATCACAAGAGGTTAAGATGGAAAAGTAAATGGGAGGGGAGATCAACTGAACTCTGCAAGCGTCTGTTTTCTTGCAAAATCCCCAAGTAGATGCAACAGTGTGGTCACTTGCATTGTCACAATAAAATAGGGGGAAATCA
This sequence comes from Phymorhynchus buccinoides, assembly GCA_017654935.2. Classification (NCBI taxonomy): domain Eukaryota; kingdom Metazoa; phylum Mollusca; class Gastropoda; order Neogastropoda; family Raphitomidae; genus Phymorhynchus; species Phymorhynchus buccinoides. The sequence continues at coordinate 2,982,450 of CM065685.1, read as the reverse complement.
GGTACTAGTGCTTGAACGACAAATCCAAAAGACACATTGAGAAAAAAGATGCTTATGTTTCAATCCACAGGGACAGTAAGTGTTCTCTCTGGGAGAGAAACTGGAGCCATAGATCCAGCTTTTCACAAAACTTTAAGGCGATTATTTGTTTGATAAATTTTGCTATTGTGCTGTTTTCTGTGAAAGTTTACCGAAGATGTCTCATTCAAAACCTACAAACGGATATTTATTGATTGGTTATGGATCGTACTGACAGATACAAATTTCATCATCAATTACAAAGTTCCAGATGCCAGCTGATTTCTCGCCATCATTTTTTGTATGAGGTTTGGGTGCATGATTCAACCCTACCCCTTCTCTGCTCTTAACTAAAGTCAGACCTGTTTACCTCCTACACAAGTCTTGAGTAGCATGGATAGCTAAAATGAGTAGTTTCATTAAACCATCAAACATTGTTCACTGAATGAGCAGTAATCAGGAATTAAAGAGCATTATTTTAAGGTTTGAAGAATAGTAGATGTCCAAACTGAGTAGAATACTACTCGAAAAGAGTAGAGTAAACAGGTCTGTAAAGTAGTGGGACACTCAACGGTTAAAACGTTTCCACATACCCAAGTGTTCATGCAATATTTTATCAAGGCTTCCTGATGAAATACTCATTATATTTGCTATCTCATCAGCACTTATCCAGATATCAATTCCTACAAGAGGCCATTCTCTGGCTTTAGTTCTAGCGGTCACAATGGTCACTTGATGATTATAACGGTCACTTTATTCTAACGTTCTTCTGCCAAACTGAACATTCTTGAGCCAAATGTAGACCTCTATTTATAACCGGACAAGGTCTAAAAAACAATTGTCAACGTCTAAAACTTTTGTTTGAATGTCTGTCCGTAAACATAATCAGTACACATTCATAGATACAAATATTGGCGTTAAAGAGTTGTTCAGAGCTTGGGATCAACGTTCGACTTGGTGGGCATATTGCTCTGCTCAACTGCTAAGGCATGGTGGAAAACAATGAACATGTGCGACATAAGTATTATGAAAATGGTCTATCGCGTGAAACCATTTACGTTTTCGTGACATTGACAGAACCTCCTCGTTGCAAAATATAATGAGAGGCCCTCGTAACTATTAAAGATAGTGGTACGATCCTGGAGGTACTGCAATACCAGGGAAGTCCCGGCGTTTTTGAACGAGTCTTCCTAAACCAGTTAACCTATTGTCTAATGTTTTGGCAGAGGGAAAAAAAGAAGAAAGAAGACTATTCAGCTTCATAAGCAGTTTGTGGTTGAGGAAGACTTTGCATCTATCGAGAAACACCAAATTGTAAAATGCATGTATGCGCAC
>CM065685.1:2976097-2978597 GCA_017654935.2 Phymorhynchus buccinoides | reverse complement strand
AGTATTTTTGGCACATCTGCCTTCTCGTTGGTGAAATAGATTTCAGTTATACTTCAGTTATATTCCAGTCGCAGTTTTCAGTTAACTAAACTGCACGTGCGATTTTATAAACTACGCGTGAAATTTTCGAAAATTACACGTGCATATTCTGAACTGCACGTGAAAAAATGCACGTGCAATTTTCTAAAAATAATAAAATGTACGGGTAAAAAAAATATACGTGTATAAATGTACGTGCAATTTTCTATAAATAGTAAAATGCACGTGCGTTTTCTAAAATGCACGTGCATTTTAAAAAAAGCACGTGCAAAATTGCACGTGCATTTGATACCATTTCGTCCGCCATATAAAAAGCCCATGGGCACGTAAGAAGCCCATGCCAAATATCTCATGAAATAAAGCAAATTTCAGTCACACGAATGCTAAACATTAATGCTCGTCTCATGGGCAAAATGTGACTGAAATTTGCTTTATTTCATTAGATAATTGGCATGGGCTTCTTACCCACCCATGGGCTTTTTTTTTATTACCCCGTCTTCACCTATGCATAGTAGTAGTAGTAGTAGTAGTAGTAGTAGTAGTAGTAGTAGTAGTAGTAGTAGTAGTAGTAGTAGTAGTAGTAGTAGTAGCAGCAGCAGCAGCAGCAGCAGCAGCAGCAGCAGCAGCAGCAGCAGTAGTAGTAGTGTTCATGCGCCTAGCCAGCAGCAGTCATCTTGCTCTCTGATTAATTTTTCATTTGTTCTTTGTGCTAATTGATTAATTGGTTTTATTTCTGGACATAGTGCTTAATCTCATCACAAGCTTCAAGTGGATATATTTGTCATCAAAATCGGTCATGGTTATGCGATTCTATTTGAGTTTGTTTATTTTCTGTGCCACTCCATTCTACAGTGGGCCTACAGTGCACAGTGTGAACAGTGTTGACAGTGACAGTGTGTGTGGTTCAACCACTGAAAACTGGGCCATGGCTGTGTGTGTCAGTGATCAACTGGAGACAAAGTGTCTCACCTACACTTCTCAGCAACTATTCATAATAAGGGACAGTGCAAATTGTTCTGTGGACCTTTCGCCAGGTTTACTTCAAAAGTGTCGGGCCCTTGGCATTGTCAAGAGGAAAACGCGTCCTGGAAGGAAGGCTGGTCGAAGAAACATCGCCCGATCAATGTTGTTGTTACCCCTCTTTTTCCAGCCCTACCCTCAACAGCTCAGCCTCAAAGCACTGGAATAAACCCATTGAATCTGATTTCTGTCCCCCTTGTGAAAGGCTCCCAGCGCCAGTCTACCACGCTTCGTGTGTGGTGTTTCAATGCACAGTCCTGTCGAAACAAGACTGTGGAACTAAGTGATGTGATAGCGGACAATGAAGTGGATGTGATGGTTTTCACTGAATCGTGGTTTAGTGAACGGGGGGATGAAGCTCTCATAACGGACATGACGCCGGAGGGGTACACTCTGAAATCTTTCTCACGAGTTGGGAGAGGTGGAGGGGGCATTGCTGTTGTGATGAAGGAATCGCTTATGAAAGTCTCCACAGTGAAGAAGCTTGATTCCCTGACTACGTTTGAAGGCGTGTCTCTGCAAATCTGTCACCGCAATACAAACCTTCACGTGTTGTGTGTCTATCGACCACCCCCAAGCCGTCGGAATAAAGCCACACCGTCAGAATTTATGGAGGAGTTCTCTGATCTCATCTGCGATCACTCGGTCTCTCATTGTGACAACTTAGTCGTGGGTGATTTTAATTTTCACTACGATAACCCCACATGCCCCAGTGTAAATCGTCTGAAAACTGTCTTCCAAGACAACGGACTGCACCAGGTGATCCAGGAGCCCACTCATCGCCATGGCCACATACTGGACTGGCTGGCGGTTGGTCAGGATCGTCCTCTCCTGAAATCTGGTGTGATGGACCTTGCTCTTGGTGACCATTTCGCTCTTTTCTGTCATCTACCATTCGAGCATCCAGAAAGAACAACACGAGTCGTTTCTTCACGAAGCCTGAAGAAAATCGAAATAGAAAAGTTTCGAAGTGATATCACAGCCTTTTGTTCAGATATGACTGTTTCTGGACCAGTTGACGTTGCTGCCTACAACACCGGGATGAAGCAGATCCTGGATCAACATTCCCCGCTCATCACCCGCCGTGTCCCTGATCGCCCCTCCGCCCCATGGAAGACTGATGAACTTCAGAAGGAGAAGTGCAGACTTCGTAAAGTGGAACGTCAGTGGCGCTCCACCAAACTAACGGTGGATCACATGATCTTTGTGCATGATAGAGTGGCGCTCAAGGACTAACAGAATGCAGTCAAACATGAGTTCTATAGTGCTGAAATCAAAAACAGTTCTTCCAGCAAGCAACTTTTTGCTGTGTCTAATAAACTCATGGGGAAATCAAAAAGTCTTGTGCTTCCTACGGACATAGCCCCTCCAGAAATTCCTGACGCTTTCTGTACATTTTTCGCTGACAAGATCAAGAAACTTAGGCAGGGTCTTGATCACT
>CM065685.1:2946097-2971097 GCA_017654935.2 Phymorhynchus buccinoides | reverse complement strand
GGTATGTGGATATATTGGCTTAAGGGCCTTCATAATATTGGGTAGTGGTTATCTTGTTGACCTTTGACCTTGACCTCAGATTTATTCTTTTTTTTTAAACTCCATATCTTTAACATTTTTTGCAGTAAAAAATGTCACGCTTGGTAGATTAGTAGACTGACTCAATGTAATGCGTGATGGTCTCTGAACTTGACTTTTGACCTCGTCATTTAAAAAAATTCTATAGCCCCAAAACCATTGGGCATACACCCACATATCCACATATATTATTGGTCAGTATGACCCCGACCTTCGACCTTGTGGCTGTAGTCAGCGACTCATAGGTCATGTATCTATATAATCACATAAATTCTTAATAGGTACCACCCAAGGATTGTACCTGGAGTCACTTTGTATCTTGACCTTGAACTTTGACCTATGGCTGTAGTCTTTGTAGTATTCGTAGTACACACATACAACCTTATATATTCCAAATCAGTAACACCCAAGGCATCCAGTGGGAACATTTTGAAGCTTAGTGACCTTGGGCAAGTTTAAGATCAAAGTCAAAACAGAGCAGTGACCATTTAGCCAACGTTCCTATAACCATGAATCCTTAATCGGCATCTCTTGAATGGATGCAAAAAGGCCAGGAAGTAAGATATGGTGGCATGGGCAATGGGATAAAGGTCATTTTCCTTTTCGGCCCCATCAGTTTGGAATTCCTTACCATGCGAAATTCGTCATATCCAATCCTAAGCATCTTTCAAATCAGCTCTCAAAACCCACCTAGTCAAACTACATCACAACCTTTAGGCCACATTACTTCTCGATTATATCCCACCCATCCCGTCCCACACACCCCTTATGTTAGTTGACTGTCTGCGTCAGCTTTGTTGCGAGAGAGAGAGAGAGAGAGAGAGAGAGAGAGAGAGAGAGAGAGAGAGAGAGAGAGAGAGAGAGAGAGAGAGAGAGAGAGAGAGAGAGAGAGAGAGAGAGAGAGAGAGAGAGAGAGAGAGAGAGAGAGAGAGAGAGAGAGAGAGAGAGAGAGAGAGAGAGAGAGAGAGAGAGAAGGGAGAGAGAACGAACGAACGAACGAAATCTTTTTTAATGTTGGAAAAGAATAAGCACAATACACGCTTGTTTACATCTCGCCAACAACAAAGAAGAAAATATTAGAAGAAAAACACACCAAATCAATGCACAGAGAGAGAGACAGAGAGACAGAGAGAGAGAGAGAGAGAGAGAGAGAGAGAGAGAGAGAGAGAGAGAGAGAGAGAGAGAGAGAGAGAGAGAGAGAGAGAGAGAGAGAGAGAGAGAGAGAGAGAGAGAGATGTTGAGGCTTCATTCAACAGTTTGTTTCATTATGTATTGTTGTTTTGGGTGGGGTGAGTGGTAGTGATGGTAATGGTGTGTGTGTGTGTGTGTGTGTGTGTGTGTGTGTGTGTGTGTGTGTGTGTGTGTGTGTGTGTGTGTAGTGAGTGTGTGTGTGGTGTGTGTGTGTGTGTGTGTGTTGTTGTGTGTGTGTGTGTGTGTGTGTGTGTGTGTGTGTGTGTGTGTGTGTGTGTGTGTGTGTGTGTGTGTGTGTGTGTGTGTGTGTGTGTGAGAGAGAGCGTGTGTGTAGCTTTGATTCATAACGTCAGTTCCTCTCATTATTTTAACAACTGTCCTCTCTCTCTCTCTCTCTCTCTCTCTCTCTCTCTGCTGCGCGCGTGCATGTGTGTGTATGTGTGCTGTGTGTGTGTCTGTATCTGTGAAAGGGATATTATATGAATACATTTTCTTTTAATCTATTTTACATTAAATCTATTTTTTCTTGTTGGTTTTAAACCCGTGAGTGCGGTGAATACGAGTATGTCTTAATTTGTTTTTATGAGCGTGTTTGTCTATTTTTGAATGTTTGTGAACCTTGTGTGTACCTATATGTATACTTTACTTTTGCGGTTATTGTGAATGTGTAAATTGAAAATTGATTTTTTCAATGTAATCTGATTGTAAATTGTTATTTTATGATGTATGTATTTTATCTATATTTAGTTAAATATGTACATATTTGTGTGAGTGTGCGCGCGTGCGTGTGTGTGTGTGTGTGTGTATGTGAATATGAAGGATAGTGGGGAGGTATGTAAGCGGTTGTTTTTAATGTGAATAATTTTAGTGCAATTGTAAAGCGCGTAGAGCTTAAAGGTGAAGCGCTATATACATTTTCTTAAATAATAACAACACAAAAATTAAAAACAAGAAATTCAGCAAAGACATGTAATCGCTTACACACATACAAATAGGCATACACATACATACCCCCCCACCCCCCCCACCCCCTGTTAAGCGCATATAGCTCCACATTTGGTGGAGGGGTGCGCTATATAAATGCTTCACTGCTATTATTATTATTATTATTATTTCTGCCGTTCAGCGACAGTTTGGCACTTTTCCCCCAATGATCCTGCTAGGAGTGTGTGCATTCTGTGTATGTGTGTGTTTCTGTGTGTGTGTTTCTGTGCAGGGCCGGACCTAAGTGTTTAAGGGGTGGGGGCTAATATATCGAAGGTGCGAAGCACCAAGACCCCTAGAGGGTTCCGGGGGCATGCTCCCCAGGAAACAATTTAAATCCGAGAAGCAAAATAGTGCAATCTGGGCATGAAAAAGGACTAATGCCATTACTGTTCATACCCCTATTGAAACATTGTTTCGAACCATGAAGTACCTATCAACTGGTGGTGCTAATGAGTGCTAGGTATAGCCCGCTAGGAAATGTAGCTGCCGTTCAGCGACATGAATTGTTGTTGTGGTTTGTTTGGGGGGTTTTGGGGGGGAGGGGGGGGGGGGGGGGGGGGGGGGTTGGGGGGGGATTCTCAGCACTGGCATTTTTTAAATTATTTTATTTTTTTAGTTGTATCCATTAGCGATAGTTTCATTTGTACTTTAAAATTTTATTGGCAACACTTGTACTTCAGACACCTTTGTTTTAGTTTGCAATGCATGTGTAGTTATAATACTGGATACAATCATGTGTGTGAGTGCATGCATGCATGGGTGTGTGAGTGTGTGCGTGCATATGCGCTTATTCTTCCCTCCGTTTTATTATTTTTAAGAAAGAGGGGGTCCGGAACGCTCGCCCCCCCCCCCCCCCCCCCCCCCATTCTTCTGCTTTTTTGTTTCTATTTAAAAACATTTTTGTGTGTGTGTTCACACAAATGCACCATCGTGTAGGGGCACTCTCATAATCCAGGACACATGCATACATGCATACTAAATCCCACACATCGTGTAAAACTGCAATAGGCCTAAGTGTGCAAGCGTGCCATAAGGCTGAATAAAGCATAACAATACTACTACACAACAGAACTAATGTGCTGTGCGCACGACTATAATCAAACTGACTGAACATTTTACTTCAACATAAATTTCTTAACCAATACACATGCGCGCGCGCGCACGCATACACACACACACACACACACACACACACACACACACATAGTCTCTCTCTCTCTCTTTCTCTTGTACACACACGCTGTTCTGTTTCTCTTTCATACACACGCGCGCGCGCGCGTGCGCACCCACATACACACACAAAGCGAGAGAGAGACTTTTTGCTCGCTCGCACGCACACACATATCCACGTCCCCCCCCCAGCCCGTCCGTGCGCACACACACAGATACACACGCGCGCACGCACACGCACACAAAAAGTCTCAGTCACAGGCCTACTTCGTCTACCTGATTCATAAACAAATCATACCAACACTTAAGTGGTTTCAGACCCTATGCATATTTACTACCACAACATTATCTGATCTCTACTTAGTTATTTGTCTGTCTGTTTGTTTGTTTGTCTATTTAATTGATTTTTATGTCGTTTTATTTTCTTCTTTACCCGAGACCAGGGATGTATAGGAGACAAAATATTATTGAGCTGAGCCAGAACTATATATAGGCCCTACAGACGTAAGTCCCTAGTTCCGTTTCTTGACTAGCCAGTAGATCTAGACCAAGTAAAAAACTGTTTCAAAGTATATAAAATCAACTCTGACACACTACAAAAAAATAGGCGAAAAACGTGAGTATTCTGTTAATTGTTTCAGTGACAAGAGCGGGTCCATACCTCAAAAACACCTACAAATCTTGATGATTATCAGACCAAGCATAGGCCTACAGGGAATCTCCGAATGTTTTATAGATCTAGATCTACTTGTTTTGCTTCCGATACATTTATTGTATTTTAAAAAAAAGAAACTTCGATATTCTTGTTGTTATTAACTCCGCGAAACTCCACAGAACAAATCTAGATCAAAATAATGATATTTGTTTCAGTAAATAACGAATGAAAAAGCATTTACTGGCCGAGTCTGAGACTCTAATCACTGAAAAAGGCCTCCATCGAACGTCAGCCAAAATGGCAAGCTCTGAATGCGGTCTACCACCTTTTGCTTCAAACAGCGATTTCGCTTACAATGGTGGTTAGTCATGCCGTACATCGTTTAAAAGAGGAAAAAATTAACTTTTTAAGCATGTGCTCCTCAAAATGTATTCTTTCGAAATGAATCTTCGATTTGCTTTGAAACACATTGCTATGTTCTGATTCCTTGATCTTGCGGTCTTAATCGACCCCTATCTCTTTGATATGAACATCGACTAATAGCGGAAAGCGTTAAGTTTCTGTTGGTGTAACGGATATTTCCATTGGTCCACAAGCGAAAACGCTAAACCCGTTTGTCAGGAGAAGCCGTTTCTGGTACGGGCATAGTAGCGTCAAAACTTAGGTCATGCCGTGATTTTTATCGTCACCTCCGTCTCCTGTCATCGCTAATTGTTCAAAGTAACCAACATTCTTCCACACAGAATCCCCATCGACGTAAGCAGCGAAGATTGTTTTATTTATCGACATGTGTTTCTTTGGCATGCATGGAGTACTCAGTAAGAAATCAGAAGTTGAAAAGTAGTGAAATTTGTAGCAGTCGGACAGTGTTTCACAGCGTCATTAGAGACGTGGCCCTACCTAGTTAATGTTTAGCATTCGTCTCATGGGCAAATTTGACTGAAATTTTCTTTATTTCATGAGATAATTGGCATGGACTTCTTACCCGCCCATGGGCTTTTTACCCCGTCTTTCCCTACCAGGAGACACTCAGTAGAAATACTAAGCTTTATACTTACTTACTTACTTACTTACACACACACACACACACACACACACACACACACACACGCCTGCGCGCGCACAGACAGACAGACAAACGCACGCGCGCGCGCACAGACAGACAGACAAACGCACGCGCGCGCGCACACACACACACACACCTACACACATCCACACACACACGCGCACGCACGCGCACACACACACACTGCAGCCTTTATACACGTAACTGTTAACGTCATAGTAAGTATAATTCTATCAATGCATGTTTTCTAATAGTCCAGGCGAAATTAAGGTTTACCTTGTTTTGTGATATATATTAGGATTTTATGTCGATCTAACATGATTCGAGGGTGCTGAATCCAAATCCGTTATAGGCCAAGTTGTAAATCTTGGGCATTTGGAGTTATGACGCAATATTCAAAATGGCCGCCAGGGGACTCTATAGAACTGTAAATATATGCACTTAATGTAATTATTTTGTATCTAATGCTTTTGTTGTATGAAAAATAGTATAAGTTTTTGAAATGATTCAAACTATGTGATTTTATTGTATCAACTATACTTTTTCAACTTTTGCACTGCTGTCGTATAATACGCTATTTTAAAATAATAATTTTGTAATTGAATTACTGATACCTATTTTATGTCTAAACCTTTCGTCTTAAATGCTTGACCTTGAATTTGCATTGAATATTTTAACTTTTTGTTTTAATATATTTTAAATATCTGCAGTAACGGTCTCATAATTGGCACATTAGCCTATGGTTATATAGATGATAACCTAAGTACTGATGACATCTCTAACCTTCATCTTAATGCTTGGCCTTTGTTGCTATGCGTCACGCAGTACAATACAGCGTTCAGTGTCGATTTATAGGTGGGTAAAATGGCCAACATGCCATTGCATGGAGGGGTGAGTGAAGAAGGGAAAGAGTTGGGAAAGCATCAGAGGATTTGTTGGTGCGCACTTCTTGTTTTTCCACTCTTGTTAGAGAAAGGTGTACTTTTAGTGGTCTCATTTGGATTGCAGACTAATGTCAAGCAGCATGCAACTTCAAGAAGACAAGTATTAATGAATCAGTGGGTCTGCTTCCTTTCAGGGATTGTAGCACAAGATACAATGGCCAAGTTCTTAGAAACTGATAAGATACATCTTATTATACAAGCATGTTTGTGTCCTCAACGGGTTAAATGTCCACAATGCTCTCTTCATCATATGATCATTTTCAGAATATCTGATGGTAACTGTCATGAGATGTTTGCACACAAAGCCTCCTTTTATTTGCAGAATTATGTGCAGATGGGTGCTGCCCTGCTATGCGCCCATTGCTGCATTACATATTTCTGATTGTCAGGGCCTCGTCTGGTTCCAACAATTATCCCAGTACTCAATGTTGTGTAATAAGTGCAGACACACGCATTTCCAGCTACAGTTGAAAGGAATGACATGTTGTTCAAAGTGAGTCTGCTTCCACAAAAAAAGTCTCATTGACAATGAGCTTAGAAGCATCGTGCTTCAAAGTTAGTTATACTTGGTGGAAGACCACTCTAACAAGTGTCTTATCCAAGTTCTGGCCATCGTGAACACATATATGATGAGGCGATGATATATTGTGTCCGTAGGCTTGATACCAGTGTTTAGCTGGCATGGAGTTTTGCTATGTGGATGTATTAACGTGATGATAATAGCAGCCTTAGCAGCTTCTCAACGATGAAGCTAATAAGAGTCTTGATGATCTAGTCTTATTCTGCAAGGAGCTTCAGTAATATTGTAGTGTCCAGACTCTGCTCCAAGCGATTACTCCCCCCCCCCCACACCTCCCATCACAATTTCACTAGCCTGCCAATGCAACCAAATAGCTCACCAGCATGATCACCCTCATAGCCAGGAAAAAAGTCCTTGTGCTCCCTCCCCCTCCTCGTAAATTGCACAACTATCCAGTATAGCTGTAGTCACTGGTGAACTCATTGCACGTCTGTTCAGCCATGGACAACAGAGGCTGGAGACACGTCCAGGAAGATACTGTACATAGGCACCATTCTTTGTTCCTGGCTGCTGACGGGTTTTCTTTGTCTGTTGGGTGTTGTGTCCTCCATTCTCAGGACAAGGGTCACCACTGACAATTGTGCTCATAAAGGCAATATCTTCTCTAGCCACTTGTTGCAAATAAACCTGAAGTCTGGATTCAGACGGGACAGAGTTGACACTTGATGTGCTTTTTTGAAGTGGGAATTAAATTGTATTCATCCTCTTACAACAGTCTTCCAAGTACGCCCAAATGAAATAAAAGTGTAAAGAAATGTGCTTCAGTGCCATTTTAGTGTATTCTCTTATTTATTCTGATAAGAGACCTTGGTTGCATCTTTAAAAATCAAATTATTGTCAACTTCTGGGGGTCTTTTCGCCCCTAAGAGCCTCAATGCGAGTATTTGAACCTCCCCCCTTCCATGTCCAATTGATCCGCCCCTGTGGTGGAATATCAATGGGGTCGTTCAACTGTGTGGGTTTAAATGTGGATTATATAATGACATTATTGAGTTTGATTTTTTAAAAGCGATTTCAGGGTAGAATCAAATCTGCACACCAAAGTTGTCGGCAACAGCCTTACCTTTAAAACGATAGAAGCGAGCAATAGACTGTTATGCTGATGGGTTTGAATAAGTCTGAATAAGGGACATAGACAATTGAGACATTACTGGGATGCAAATATTTACGCCACAGCATCATTAATAAATACAACAAAAACAATTTAATCTCTAAAATAAACCACAAGTTGTGTATTAGATTGATTTGGGATCATTTTCAGAATCTCTGATGGTAACTGTCATTAGATTTTAGCACACAAAGCCTCCTTTTATTTTGCAGAATTGTGTACAGATGGGTGCTGCCCTGCTATGTGCCCATTGCTGCATTACATATTTCAGATGGTCAAGGCCTCGTCTGGTGCCAACAATTAGGCCAGGTTTACATTAGACGCGTGAGTTCCGTACGGAAAGACCTAAATAAGTGGATGAAAGGAGGATAAAAGTTTACGCATATAGGGGAAATTTGGACACGTGCGCAAATCTTTTCCCTTCTTTACGGGTTTCCGCATGGGATATTCGCTTATGTGTGTACACGGCTTTATCCCAGTAGTCAATGTTGTGTAATAAATGCTGACACACGCATTTCCAGCTACAGCTGAAAGGAATGACATCATGTTCAAAGTGAGTTTGCTTCCACAAAAAAGTCTCATTGCCAATGAGCTTAGAAGCATCGTGCCTCAAAGTTAGTCATACTTGGTGGAAGACCACTCTAACAAGTGTCTTATTCAAGTTCTGGCCATCGTGAACACTTCTATGATGAGGCGATGAGATATTGTATCCGTAGGTTTGATACCAGTGCTTAGCTGGCATGGAGTTTTGTTATGTGGATGTATGAACGTGATAATAATAGCAGCTTCAGCAAATTCTCAACGATGAAACTAATAAGAATCTTAATGCTCCAGTCTTATTCTGAAAGGAGCTTTTGTATTTCAGTACTATTGTAGTGTCCAGAATCTGCTCACCAGTATGATCACCCTCATAGCCAGGAATAAAGTCCTTGTACACCCTCCCCCTTCTTGTAAATTGTACAACTATCCTGTACAGCTGTTGTTACTGGTGAACTGATTGCACGTCTGTTCAGCCATGGATAACAGAGGCTGGAGGCACGTCCAGGAAGATACTGTACATAGGCACCATTCTTTGCTCCTGGCTGCTGACGGGTTTTCTTTGTCTGTCCATACTCAGGACAAGGGTCACCACTGATAATTGTGCTCATAAAGGAATATCTTCTTTAGCCACTTGATGCAAATAAACCAGAAGTCTGGCTACAGATGGGACAGAATTTGTAGCAGTAGTGATTAGTAATTAGTTGTACCTGTGTGTGTGGTGGTGTGCGTGCGTGAGATTGTTATCCATTTGTGAATGATGTTCACACTGTAACTTGCCATTTGACTGAGGAATAATTAAATGAGTTGAGAATCTGAACTTGTGGTGTGAAGACTGCTGTATTGATCATGCGAATGTATGTACAGACATCTTGACTTCTACATGATGTCAGGCGATGGATCGTCTTAACCCACCAGAACAATTACAGCCTCAAGGCAATATCGCAGACAACTGGAAATGCTTCAAGCAAGCCTTCCTGATTTACCAAGCAGCAAGTGGACTGGACAGCAAGAACAACAAGGTGCAAAGCATGACTACTTTATACAATAGGCCCAGAAGCACTTGACGTGTACAACACTTTCCAATGGGGAACAGGCAAATGCAGTGAACAATGCAATGCTGATACAGAACTTCATGTTGTAGAATGCATCCTCAAAACGTTTGAAAAGTACTGTACACCAAGAAAAAGTATTACGATTGAGAGACATATCTTTTTCTCCTGGAATTAGAATGAAGGGGATCGATTTGATGTTTTTGTCACGGACCTGAAATTGAAAGCTAAGTCCTGCGAGTTTGGGACACTGAAAGAGTCGCTGATCAAGGACAGAATTGTAGGGGGTGTACACAGTGACCAGCTGAGAGGTCGACTTTTGCGTGAAGCTGATCTCACTCTGCCTAAGGCAGAGGACAGTTGCTGTGCAGCAGAAGCACAAGTCAAACTCGTGAATGAAGAACCTGCTGCGGTCAGTATCGTCAAGACCAATCGTAGACAAGACAACAAGATAGACAAAGATGAGAATAAGACAGCAATTCAGAACTGTGGTTACTGTGGAAAGTCTCATCAGCCACGAAAATGTCCTGCATACGGCCAAACCTGTAAACACTGTGGCAAGAAGAACCATTTTGCTGCAGTGTGTCGATCTTCTCCCGCGGTCAGAATGGTTCAAGGCACTCCAGGGATCAAGCTTGATGCAGAAAATGATACTGATATCTTTTTCGGCAAAATAAACGGCAAGTCGTCTTCAACCAATGAGTGGACCACAGTGATCAATGTTGAAGGTCATCATGTCACCTTCACTCTGGATACTGGTGCCCAGGTGAACATTCTACCCTACAGCCTGTTCTGCAAACTGAAGAACACCATGCTCCAAAAGTCAAATGCTCATCTGACGTCCTACAGTGGTGATCGTCTCCGCGTGAAAGGTAAAAGCTGGTTGGTGTGCACCACTAAGGACACCGAACATGTTGTGGAGTTTCAGATTGTTGACACTCAGTCCAAGCCAATCCTAGGACTACCAACCTGTGAAGCCTTATGCTTGATTCAGCGCGTATATGTGATCAATGACGAGACCCTTTCTTCATACGCTGGCGTGTTTAAAGGCCTTGGAAAAATGAAAGACACGTACATGATCAGAATTGATTCCACAGTCTCCCCTGTAGTCCACGCTTCCAGGAAAATCCCAGCAGCACTTCGTGACGATCTGCAAAAGGAACTGCAGCGCATGGAAAACGAGGAAGTCATCCAAAACGTTGATTACCCAAAAAGCTGGGTGAACTCGCTTGTCATCGTTCAGAAGAAAGGAGGCAGACTGTGCTTAGACCCACGAGATTTGAACAGAGCAGTTCAGCAAGAGCATTACCAGCTGCCTACAATTGAAGAGATTGCCAGCAGACAGAGTGGGAACAAGGTTTTCAGCGTTCTGGATGCCAACTCAGCTTTTTGGCAAATTCGATTGGACAACAACAGTTCTGATCTCACATGTTTTAACACTCCATTTGGCCGATACAAGTTTCTTCATCTCCCATTTGGTCTAAATTCAACTGCGTTCAAACAAATACCAGGCGTTGAAACATACATGGACGAAATGTTGATTGGAGGCAAGAATATTGCAGAGCACGACCAGAGGCTGACCATGGTGCTGGAGACGACCAGAGGCTGACCATGGTGCTGGAGACGGCCAGAGGCTACCCATGGTGCTGGAGACGGCCAGAGAAGCATGAATCAAGCTGAAGCCTACAAAGTGCAGCCTCAGAGCCAGCGAAGTGAAGTTTGTTGGCCACACCATCACAGCAGAGGGCCTCAAACCAGGCAACTCCAAAATTGAAGCCATTCAAGAAATGCCTTCACCCTCAAACCGCAAGGAGCTGGAGAGATTTATAGGAATGGTAAATTACCTAGGCAGGTTCATTCCAAATCTGGCAGATGTCACAGCACCCATTCTAGACCTCCTCAAACAAGATCATGAGTGGCAGTGGTTGTTACAGCATGAAAACGCCATTGAGGATCTGAAGACACTCGTCACACAGGCTCCTGTCCTGACTTTCTATTATCCCAGCAAACCAGTGAGCTGTCTGTTGATGCATCACCAGGTGGACTGGGCGCTGTTCTTGAACAAGAAGGCCGCCCTATAGCATATTCGTCAAGATCACTTACAGATTGCGAAAAGCGTTATGCACAAATTGAAAAACAAATGCTTGCAGTGGCGTTTGGAGCAGAACATTTCCATTACTATATTTACGGAAGACCAGTGACAGTCGAGTCAGACCACAAGCCCCTGGAGTCGTTCATCAAGAAGCCATTGTCAGCTGCACCACCTCGACTTCAAAGAATGCTGCTTCGTCCAATGAGGTGCAACGCCAACATAGTCTACAAGCCAGGAAAAGACATGAACATTCCCGACACATTGTCAAGGGCAGCACTACCCACAAAGACTCCTGCAAGCGATGACTGGGAGGTTCAAGTGAACACTATGGTCAGTGCCCTGCCCATCTCAGACGAGAAGCTGGAGCTGTTCAAGAAGGAGACAGCCAGAGACGCTATGCTTCAACTACTTCGACGCGCGCTACATCTTGGAAGGATGGCCAGAGAACAAGAAAGACCTTCTTGAAGAAATACGGCCTTATATAGGATTTTGTGATGAACTGAGCGAGACTGACGGCCTGCTCTTCAAAGGAGAACAGCTGATTGTGCCGAAGTCTCTCCAGCATGACATGTTGCAGAGAGTGCACGAAGGTCACATGGGAAGGGACAAATGCCTAGCAAAAGCCAAGCAAGTTTTCTTTTGGATTGGCATGTCAGCCCAGATCACTAATTGTCACGAACCAGAAGGGTGTGCTCAATAAAATAAAGTAAACCCACTCTCCATCTATCTCCCAAACAACACAAACACAATAATTTGGAGTAGGCGTCAACTTGAAAACAATTTATTAAAAATTAAACTAATTATCTTCCATACATGCAACGAATCGCCGCAAACAAAACAATTAATTAAAACGGTGGATGTAAAAGTTATCTCCCTTTACTAATTAATTGAACAAATCCAAGCAACCAGATGCACCAATAAAGATAAACTCTAAGATAATAACTTAATCCGAAATAATACTTAATATAATTAAATTAAACAAAACCAATAACCCAACTTTGCACTTTCTTCTTATATTGACTTCCCTCCCTATATCCACTCCCCATCAATTAATTATTCATTCCAATAAGTGAATGAACAAGAAATGAAACAACCCAGTTGTCCTAAATAGTCAAGCACTCATTTACCAAAACAAATGATTGTCCTGAACTAAGAGAGCAATCAATTACTCTTAGAAACTAACTAGTCATCTACCAAAGATGAAAGTCCAACAAGTGGGAAAATACCACAAGGGTTTCGCACAACCGTGTGCACAAAACAATCCCTATTAATTAATCAGCCATTTACCAAAGATGAATGTTCAACACGTGGGAAATACCACAAGGGTTTCGCCCAACCGTGTACACCAATTAATCAACTGAAAATGGTTAGCCATACTTCCCACCTTCGAGGTAATTCACCCCACAACAAATCAGTAATAAATGAAGTCTGGTTAACAATAACACACTCCTCTGGTTATAGTTCTCCCCCACACAGTGAATGAATTATATTAAATGAAGGTCAGTCTTTAATAATTCATTCTTCTGGTTAAATTCTCCTTCTACAGTGAATTAATTATATTCAATGAAAGTCAGCTTAATAATTAACTCCTCTGGTTAAAAAACACACACAAAAAACAAACAAACAACTTTTACACGTTGGACTGTAGAGGGGAAGTATTGTTTTATTTTGATCTTGATGGTTTTTTGCTCCTTCTGTTGCCTACTTTTTGCTCCTTTTGCTATATTTGATGTTTGCTGTTTAATTGTTTGTCTGTGTTGATAAAGGCGCATTCGCCGAAATATCCAGTAGTTTTGTTTTGTCTCTTGTGAATAAAATAACGTCACTTTGCACTTGTCGTGTAGTTGTTTGTTTGCTGTATCCTCTGGTTATAATTCTCCTCCACAGTGGACGGTTATATCACCTTCCCACTGTCAAAGGGAAATAACC
Source organism: Phymorhynchus buccinoides (assembly GCA_017654935.2). Taxonomy (NCBI): domain Eukaryota; kingdom Metazoa; phylum Mollusca; class Gastropoda; order Neogastropoda; family Raphitomidae; genus Phymorhynchus; species Phymorhynchus buccinoides. Next base: position 2,957,708 of record CM065685.1, on the reverse strand, counting down.
CACTAAACAGTTCTCTGTCCTACTCTTGTCGCTGCGTCGACCACAGTCTATTTTCACAACGTCAGCCGCATGCGATGCACCACATTTAATAAAAATAAACTAAAGGGTCTTTAGTCCTGGAGGTCCGGGTTGCTTCCCTTTGTGGCGTAGCTTCACCCCCTTCCGCGTTCTCAGGTTCCGGTTAGCTCGGCCTCTGGAACCACAGTGCTGTTCCCATCGCGAGGGCCTGTTATAAAAATAGCAAAAACCTACGTAACCCTTTGTCCCGTTAACCACACCACTAGGTGGCAACACACACCCTTTTAACACAACACTAAGCAAATCCTCCTCATTTATAAACTTGGCCTCTCCCACAAAGGGAAATAATAACTCAAACCATTACTAATATATTTCCTTGACAAATGAAATCTCATATAATTTTTCACAATAATTTCCTTGTCAACAATCTCCAAATATGTCCCATTTTTTTCCTATATAACATCCCCAACTATATTTTTGGCTTCCATATCTCTCAAGATATGAGTGTTGACTCACAAGTTCAAACTATCTGTCAGTCAGCATACTGTGAGCTGCTGGTACGAATCGCCATCTCCTGTCTACAGATACTACTAAGATACTAGTCTGCGCTTTTGTTCTCTCTAAATTAGATTATTGTAATTCACTTTTGTATGGCTGCCCCCAACACCTCACTGACAAGCTTAAAAAAGTCCAGAACTCTGCTGCCAGACTTGTCCTCAAGGTCTCTAAGTATCATCATGTTCAACCGCTCCTGATATCCCTCCATTGGCTTTCCATCAAAGCACGTATTGACTACAAAATTTCCACTCTATGTCATTCTTATTTCTCTGGAAATGCCCCTAGCTACATCTCTGACATGCTTTCTGTCTATACTCCATCAAGGCAACTTGCGGTCATCTTCAGATTCCAAAATTCTCTGTGTTCCTAGTACACGAACAAAAATGTTTGGTGAGCGCTCCTTTTCCTTTTCGGCCCCATCAGTTTGGAACTCCTTACCACGCGAAATTCGCCATATCCAGTCCTTGAAATGTTTCAAATCAGCTCTCATGACCCACCTATTCAAGCTACATCACAACCTTTAGTCCACATTACTTCTGGACTCTATTCTCACACACCCCCCCCCCTCCCCCCTCCCCCCCCTCCCCCCCCCCCCCCCCCCTATTATAGTTTCACTGTGTGTTGACTGCAATGTCTACGTCAGCTTTGTTGAGAGAGAGAGAGAGAGAGAGAGAGAGAGAGAGAGAGAGAGAGAGAGAGAGTGTTGATTCAACTGGTTGTATTTTGTATTTGTGTTTTGTTTTGGGTGGGGTGAGTGGTGGTGATGGTAACGGTATGTGTGTGTGTGAGTGCGCGCGCGCGTGTGTGTGTGTATGTGCGTACGTGCGTGCATGTGTGGGTGGGGGGTGTATGTGTATGCCTATTTGCATGTGCGTGAGTGATTATTTGGTTTTGTTATTGAATTTCTTGCTTCTTTTTTTATTTTTTGTTGTTGTTAAGCGCATAGAGCTCCACATTTGGTAGAGGAATGCGCTATATAAATGATTCACTATTAGTATTATTAGTATTATATTGTTCGTAGCGAACCTTTCCCCATTACACAACACGCCCTTCTTATAACTCAAAGTGCACTCAGGATTAGATGTGGCCGGAGCTCATTATCTTAACCCAAAAACTCCTAACCTAGTTCCCCCCAAAACATGAACACATCTCAAATTGACACGCGTCTGAAATTTACGTGCGGCACAACAGGCGCACACCAAAAATGAAACTCTATCTGGCCCTCTCCCCTTATGTACTCAACAGCGCGGTGCAAAACCGAACTTTAAATACAACCACCAAAATTTATTACTTTAAAATAATAATAATAATAATAATAAACGGATATTTATATAGCGCTTTTTATCGCTATGAGGGGGGTCAATGGGGTGGTATAAAGAATGAACAAAATTGGTCCTAACACGGAGCCTTACACCTATCTTCTTCATTCCTGAATTTTTTATACAACTACATTGTTCCAATTTAAACGTGAACCAACTATGACTCAACATTATTATTTCTTTACAACTTTATACAGTTTAGGTGTGTGACCTTGTATTCCAACTCCGCTATTCTACCTTTGCAAATTACCCCCCTTTTTCCTGTGATGCTACGTATAAAAATGCATGCAATGGGGACTTCTAACATCACGGCTGGACTTTGGCTCGTGAGCTTAGTAACAAACAAACTCTCTGCGCTGGAGACAAACTCTCTGCGCTGGATAATGAATCGTGAGTAAAAAGAATTATTAGCACGCACATAGCGTTTTTGTTGTTTTAGCCAGAACCAACGCTGGGCCAATGAAAATACACCAGTTGTTTTGATGACCAAAAAACACAATTACACAAAAACCCTAAGAAAATGTCCCTTCTTTCAACTTAGTACTTCAAACAAACCAGGCATAACTAAATTGCAGCAAGAATGCTGATACAAACTACATTCATCACAAAGTGACCTGTGACACTAATCTCATTTCTCAATACGCAGTCTGCAATCAGGTCCAACACGCTCAACAGAAAGAGCCCCTCATGAATCATCATGTGCTATCTCTGCCATGTGAAAAAACTCGCTGCTGATCTTTTCCAGTTTGACGGCAAGCAATTCTTGCTCATCGTGGACTATTACAGTAACTTTTTCGAGGTTTCCCTGCTGCAGACCACACGCGCTGTTGACGTCATCGTGGCCGTGAAGTCTCAATTTGCACGCCATGGCATTCCCAAAGAACTCATTACAGACAATGGACCCCAGTTCAGCAGCACATAATTCGCCAGATTTGCATCAGCATGGGGTTTCAGACACGCGACCTCCAGTCCCAGGTACCCCAAGTCAAGTGGCCTGGCTGAACGCAACAACCAGACAGTGAAGAACTTGCTGAAGAAGGCAAAGGCGGCACAGCAAGATCCATGCATCGCGCTTCTTCAGCACAGAACAACGCCACTATTGGACAACACCTCACCTGCCCAGCTGCTGTTCAACCGTCGACTTAGAACTCGACTGCCAGCAACAGAGACTCACTTACGACCCAGAGTACCGCCTCAAGACTGTGTCCAGCAGGCAATCAGAGAGCAGCAGAGGCAGCAACAGAGACTCACTTACGACCCAGAGTACCGCCTCAAGACTGTGTCCAGCAGGCAATCAGAGAGCAGCAGAGGCAGCAACAGAGACTCACTTACGACCCAGAGTACCGCCTCACGACTGTGTCCAGCAGGCAATCAGAGAACAGCAGAGGCAGCAGTCACGTGACTACAACAAGACAGCCCTTCCCCAGCCCCTCCCCAATCTCCAGTCCGGAGAAGCTGTCCGCATGCAGATCACGAAGGACAGCACGTGGAAGCCAGCAGTTGTGGTGTCTTCAGCCAAAGAACCATGCTCTTACATTGTACGCACTGAAGATGGGACCAGCTACCGCCGCAACAGAGCCATGCTGAGGAAGACCAAAGAACCACTGATGGTGAATCCACAGATGGAAGCTGACTGGTCTGATGAAAAAGACTGTAATGTTGAACAAGTCCCCCCTTCCCCTCCCCTCCCCCACCCAGCCCAGCCCAAAATGTGACTGTTACGCGCTATGGCCGCCATAGCAGATCCCCTGTTCGTTATCCAGATATGTGAATCAGTCATATCAAGAAGGTCGCTAGAAAATGTGATTGACAATATCATTTTCGAAGCAAACAACGTGTTGACCTTTTGAATTAGTCAAAATATTTTTTTAGTTTCGTTAAGTTATTAATAAGTGATTCTATGAGTGTCCATTTTCAGTTTTGTTTAATTTTTGTTTTGAGAAGGGAGATGTAGCAGTAGTGATTAGTAATCAGTTGTACCTGTGTGTGTGGTGGTGTGCGTGCGTGAGATTGTTATCCATTTGTGAATGATGTTCACACTGTAACTTGCCACTTGACAGGAATAATTAAATCAGTTGAGAATCTGATCTTGTGGTGTGAAGACTGCTGTGTTGATCATGCGAATGTATGTACGGATATCTTGACTGCTACAGAATTGACACTCGATGTGCTCTTTTGAAGTGGAAATTACATTTTATTCATCCTATTACAACAGTCTTCCACGTAAGCCCAAATGAAAGAAAAGACAGAGAGACATGCGACTCAGTGCCATTGTAGCGTATTCTCACATTTATTCTTATAAGAGGCCTTGGTTGCATCTTTAAAAATCAAATTATTGTCAACTTCTGGGGGGCTTTTTGCCCCTAAGACGAGTATTTGAACCACCACCCTTCCATGTCCAGCTGATCCGCCCCTGTGGTGGAATATCAATCGGGTCATTCATCCGTGTGGGTTTAAATGCAGATTATATAATGAAATTATTCAATTTGATTTTTTAAAGCGATTTCAGGGTAGAATCAAATCTGCACACCAAAGTTGTCACCAACAACCTTACTTTTAAAACGATAGACGTGAGCAATAGACTGTCATGCTGATGAGTTGGACAATTGCTAGAAAGACAGTTGCTAGCTGAAAAATTGCTAGCACGACAGTTGCTAGCTAGTTGACAAGAAAATTGCTAGCTAACACACACACACATACACACGCACGCACACACGCACGCAGGCACACATATACACACACATACACACACACATGCAAAACATTTTGAAAGTTTATTTGACTGAGTATCAAGCTTTACAAATTAAAAATCAGCAGACCAAAACATCATGTACGAATTTCATTCTGTATCTCTTCCAAAGTTATAAATCTCTCTCTCTCTCTCTCTCCCCCCCCCCCCCCCCTCTCTCTCTCCCTCTCATAAAACAAATGCTGTCCAAAGCATTGTTCACCGATTAAATCCTCTTCACCTTCCAAACGCATCCTGCTAAAAGAAGGCAAGTAAAAGAACAGCGAAAATACCCCCCCCCCATGTCCTCTCTCTCTCTCTCTCTCAAAAGAAATTTGTTTCCATCTTGGAGCATCTGGTAGTCTTCGGGTATCTCAAGGTCTCTAAGTCTTCTTGGTAGTGGCGGTATTCTGCCATGTCAGTTTCTTGTTCTCTGAATCATTCTCTTTAGAGCTCTTTCGTTTGGAAGTTGTGCAGCAGCAGTAGGCAGGGCCTGTGAAGTTTGAGTGGCTATTACGGCCACTGTTGAGTCTTCAGTGTGGGAAGTTGTGCAGCAGCAGTAGGCAGGGCCTGTGAGGTTTGAGTGGCTATTACGGCCACTGTTGAGTCTTCAGTGTGGGAAGTTGTGCAGCAGCAGTAGGCCACTGGAGCCTGTGAGGTTTGAGTGGCTATTACGGCCACTGTTGAGTCTTCAGTGTGGGAAGTTGTGCAGCAGCAGTAGGCAGGGCCTGTGAGGTTTGAGTGGCTATTATGGCCACTGTTGAGTCTTCAGTGTGGGAAGTTGTGCAGCAGCAGTAGGCAAGGCCTGTGAAGTTTGAGTGGCTATTACGGCCACTGTTGAGTCTTCAGTGTGGGAAGTTGTGCAGCAGCAGTAGGCAGGGCCTGTGAGGTTTGAGTGGCTATTACGGCCACTGTTGAGTCTTCAGTGTGGGAAGTTGTGCAGCAGCAGTAGGCAGGGCCTGTGAGGTTTGAGTGGCTATTATGGCCACTGTTGAGTCTTCAGTGTGGGAAGTTGTGCAGCAGCAGTAGGCAGGGCCTGTGAGGTTTGAGTGGCTATTACGGCCACTGTTGAGTCTTCAGTGTGGGAAGTTGTGCAGCAGCAGTAGGCAGGGCCTGTGAGGTTTGAGTGGCTATTATGGCCACTGTTGAGTCTTCAGTGTGGGAAGTTGTGCAGCAGCAGTAGGCAAGGCCTGTGAAGTTTGAGTGGCTATTATGGCCACTGTTGAGTCTTCAGTGTGGGAAGTTGTGCAGCAGCAGTAGGCAAGGCCTGTGAGGTTTGAGTGGCTATTATGGCCACTGTTGAGTCTTCAGTGTGGGAAGTTGTGCAGCAGCAGTAGGCAGGGCCTGTGAAGTTTGAGTGGCTATTACGGCCACTGTTGAGTCTTCAGTGTGGGAAGTTGTGCAGCAGCAGTAGGCAGGGCTTGTGAGGTTTGAGTGGCTATTACGGCCACTGTTGAGTCTTCAGTGTGGGAAGTTGTGCAGCAGCAGTAGGCAGGGCCTGTGAGGTTTGAGTGGCTATTACGGCCATTGTTGATTCTTCAGTGTGGGAAGCCTGAGAACGGACATTTTCCAAAATAGACAGTGCTTGATTCCGGACAGGATCAGGGGCATGGTTGTGTTCTCCAATCTTTGAGACAATTGTGTCTCCTCGAATGTGTAGTCGCGCTCTGCAGTAACCAGACTTGGTATTTTCGCAAACATAAAACGAAACTGATGGGTCTCGAGCACTCAGTTTTTCAAAGTGATAAAAATGGCCCTGTACTGATTCTTTGGGTTTTCCTTTTTCGGATTTGTGCCACACAACAGCAGTATTCTCCATGTTGTAGTTGGCAGTGACACAAAAGAGAAGTACGCTGTCAACCGAACTTGAAAGGGTTAAAATTTGCAAGTGATTACTGCTTACAAGATCACAAGTGAAAACAGATTACAAAACGCTGAACGCGTGCATGTGCAAAAGAAAACTATAATTACAGTTACGTGATAACAGTTTAGACACACACACACACACACGCGCACACGCACACACACGCACGCACGCACGCACGCACACACGCACACACGCACACACACGCACACACACACACACGCACGCACGCGCACGCACGCACACGCACGCACACGCACGCACGCACGCACACGCACGCACGCACACACACACACGCACACACACACACACACACACACACACACACACACACACACACACACACACACACACAAGTAGGCCTTACTCTTTGCTTCCTCATTTTTCAAGCCTTGATTATCTATTTACTGCACAAGTAGGCCTTACTCTTTTCGCTTCCTCAGTCATTCAGGTTCGGTGCATCACGCTTCGCCTAATTGCACTTCGCCTCACAACATCTCGCCTTATCACATCTCGCCTAATCACACTTGACCTAATCATTATCGAGTGCTTATCATATGTAATACTTCGCCTAAAATTTCCAACAAGGTCTTAGCGCTTTATAAAAATCGATGAAAGTATAAAAATGTCAGCATATTGATACAACTTGGTTGACTGACAAAGTTCGTGATGAGAATGTTGCAATTGATGGTTTTGGTGTGCCGTACAGAGTTGACAGAGACTGTGAGAAAGTGGGAAAGCAAATGGGTGGTGGTGTTTGCTTATATGTGAATGAAAGCTGGTGTGATAGTGCGAATGTAACCGTAAAGAAGCGTGTGTGTACACAAGACATTGAACTGCTCTCTGTGTCTCTCAGGCCGCGTTATCTTCCTCGCGAGTTTGGTGGTGTCCTTTTGACAGTTGTGTATGCCCCTGTGTTTGACAAGACCTCTGCTGTACGCGCTGGAAGGGAGATAGCTGCTGTGGTCAGAGAGCTACAGTTGATTTCTGATGATGCCCCCTGCTTCATCGTTGGTGACTTTAATCACTGTGACTTGCGTAAAACTCTACCCTCTTTTAAACAGTATGTGACATGTTTTACTCGTCAGAAGAAGACTATTGACTTATGTTACGGCAATATTCCCAATGCATATAGATCTCTACCTCTACCACCAGTGGGTGCTTCCGACCACGACACCGTGCAACTTATCCCTGCCTACAGACCCAAAATACAAACTGAACCTGTGGTGAAAAAGAGCGTGAAAGAGTGGACGACCGAGAGTGTGGATGAATTGAGAGGTTGTTTTGAATGTACTGACTGGAGTGTGCTGACTGATTCCTGTGAAACTGTGCATGAAGCTGCTGATGTTGTTACTTCTTACATTAGTTTTTGTGAAAGAATTGATGAGTACAAATACCTAGGCACAGTTTTAAACAACAAACTTACTTTTGATAAACACATTGAGCATATACATAAGAAGAGTCGTCCAGGATCTTTTGTTTACAGAAGCTAAGGAATATTGGTGTCTGTTCAGATATTCTTCAAACCTACTACCGATGTTGCATTGAATCTGTTCTTACTGTGTCATTTATCTGTTGGTATGGAAGCTTGAGTGTAAAAAGTAAGCGTGTGTTGAGTGATATGGTGAAGGTGTGCAGTAAGGTTGTGGGTGCAAGGCAGAGTGGTATGCAAGAGTTGTATGACAGACAGGTAGTCAAAAAAGCCAGGAAAATTCTTAATGATAACAGTCATGTTCTGGCAAAATACTATGAAGTGCTACCATTGGGCCGTCGATACAGAACTCTAAAACTGAAAATAAGAGCACAGAAAACTTTCTTACCAAGATCAATTCATCTGTCGAACACTTAATGCACTGCATCGAATGATTGTTTTGCTGAGCAGCCTGTCCATCTCCTTGGGATTGAATTTGTGCAAGCCTATTTGTAGTCCCCTTGTTCTACAATAGATTACTGCTGTGTATGTCCTTGACTAAATTGTCTGTGTAGAGATGGTGTAGATACTATTATTGCTGCTTTTTTAAGCTGATTATGTCTTGATTTAAATGTATTTTAAATGTATTTTAAAAATGCGTTCTGCTTTTACTGGAGTAATTGTTCGTATTCGTCCAGTTTGTTAATTACAATATTGCAGTGTTATTAGTTATTTGTTTATATTCTTTAATTGTTGTTGATAAATGTGTTTATTGTTGTGTTTCTTATGTGCACCTGGCTGCAATTTCTCAGTTATGAGATAATAAAGATGATTTGATTTGATTTGATTTGATTTGATTTGAAAAACAAAAATCAATTGCAGACGGAATTTGAAATTAATGACGACAAAGTTAACGCCTCCACGTACAGACGGTACAAACTGTATATTTGCCGTGTTATCTGACGCATTGACACACGAAGACTGCAATTGAAAAATAAACTGCGAGGTGAATTTCAGTTTGGGAATTTAGCTTGTGAACATTGTGATGATCAGATTTTTTTTCTTTTGCAAATACGTGATTGAATGCACGTGGAGCATTAAAATATGAACATTCACAGTCATTTCGACTTCTGTTTGCTGTTTCACGATAACCTATTTAGGCTGATTAGGCGAGTTGTGCTAATCATCTTTAGGCGGAATGTTACGCTTGGGTTTTTCGTGACATCCAGAAGTTACTGCCGGCACGGAAGGTCGAGATCAAAGGATTAGGATTTGTCAACATCTACTCTGCTTTCAGTCACTCACATGGTAGTTTAATCGAACAACCATTGTGGTTTTAGTTCAAGAGAGATGCAGTATCGTTAATCAGAACACACGTGTTGCTAAGGTCAAATAAAAGGTAAACTTCCTGTGGGTCTTTCCCATAAGGGTGAGCCCATTTCTCACGGGTTACTTGGTTGCAAAGCGTGCTAGCTAACTTTGCTACTTTTACTTCAATTTACCTTTGATAATATTTTATTTCGTTGTTTTTATTTAGTGTTCTTGTGCCCATAATTTTAAAGATGATTTTACGACATAATAAAACAGTTTGAACTTGAGTTTTAGTTTTTATATACCAGCTACCCCAGCACGTCATATCTTTGGCCTTATCCAAGTGACGGCATTGTCCTTATGAGCTAAATTTAGGCTATGGGGTGAACATGAAAACAAGCCATGGTACCTACAAAGATCACTTTCTACTGAAAGTTGCCCACTATTTTAAACTTGGCCTCCGACGGATTTGAAACAAGGACATATTAAAGATTTTAATTGACAACATAGTCAAAAAGGCAAGTGCGACTCTAGGGTTCTTGTGCAGCAATCTACGCTGCTGCCCAGCTGAAAGTAGGCGCACAGCATACATCTCCCTGGTGCAATCCACCCTCGAGTATAGTGCGTCAGTTTGGGACCCGCACCTCCACAAAGATATAGACTGCTGAAGAGCATCCAGAGGCGTGCGGCTCGCTTCATCAACCAGAACTACAAAGACTGCACCCCTGGATGCATCTCAAACATGCTCCAACAACAGGAACTACCTCCACTGCAAACCAAGAGGAAAGAAGAACACCTCACCCTGTTTTTTAAGATCATCAGGGGTGAGATATTAGCTTTACCAGCAGAACAGTTCATCAAACATGTGGCCCAGACAAAAAGAATAATAATGCCCCACCTAGAGAAGGACCACATAACAACTAACGTGGTGTCTAGTATGGCCAGAAACAACAGCCAGTGCTTTGTGGTTGAGAGATCAAATACCATCATCTTCAAAAATTCCTTCTTTCCACGGACAACAACCGAGTGGAACAGCTTGCCAGACAATATATAGTCACCATGCCGTCGGCCAGCCAGTTCAGGAGGGCTGTGTCTGATCGCAGGCACAGCAATCAACCAGCACACTGAACTTAAGGTGGGGGCCCCAGTTACCATACTAGATGGTGGTAGGGGTCGGCTAGTCCAGCTATTCGTCAGTTGGATAAAAAAAGCAAATCGTGTAGCCTGCCGATAAATAACCCGTCAAACTTCATTTAAATGTTTATTTTCTATTTTTGTTTTTGTGTAGATCATAGTGCTCTACCCAGTTTTTCCCCCGCTGGCGTTTATATCCAAGTTGGATTCTGCCAGCGTCGACCCATCAAGATCAAGATCAATATATATAATTATACCAAAACAACTTCCTGTTTTCTCAAAGGTTATCGCCCGGACTATAAGTTCAATGCGTCATTTATCCCTTGACAACATGTTTGACGTCATGCACGTCATTTCAGGTTACTAGGTATATTACGTCGATAGTTGAGCGTTGGGGTCTCCTTTCAACAGGGAGGACAAATCATCACATAGTCAAGCGCTGAGGCTGTTCCATGCAACAATGCAAGTCATACACGTTATTGTGTTGACTGTTTTGTGCTGGAAGGTCGGTCTGTGTGGAAATGGTAAGACAGTAGACTGAGTACACGGAGTAATTACAGAATAATTAATAATTTGATGCAGTCTTTTTTTTCTTCTTAACACCCCCCCCCCCCCGGCCCCAGTTTGGGCTGAAAAATCGTTTTAAATCGCGTACCTGTATTAATCAGCTTTATTAGTTTTATTAACTGCTTTAGTTGAACGAAATCGGTTTTCTGAACTGTCTTTGCTACCTAACTCTTTTTAATCACTAACTGACTAAGTCCTATGAGTCGCAAACAACTTAGTATAGTAGTAGTATAGTATAGTATAGTAGTAGTATAGTATAATATAGGTATGTAAGTAAGTTGCGTCCCTTGGATTTGATCTCTGAACTTGTCTGGGTTCGGGACACACGCGCAAAAAATGGAGTCGCATGTGCATGCACAGTTATCACACTAAAAAGCAAGACGATGCTTAGAATTAATAAATTGCTACAACGGTGGGAATAAGTCTACATACCCGCTAGTTTGTTAGATCGTTGAGCTTGCGAATCTATCGTTGGGTTGAAGAGAAGTAGATTAGAGAGAACAAGAAGATTCACTCATCGCATCGATCGTTGAAAAGCTGTGCCCGAGGCGCGCCAACAAAGTATCGTCGCAGTAAGATTAATCATCGGTGTGAAGCTTGATCAATTTTTTAGAAAGATTTGGGTAACCCCAGTCATATTTATCGGTGCCCCAAAAATCGAGGTGTATTTTCCGTTTTATTTTCATAGTAAATGATGACGC
>CM065685.1:2937526-2945597 GCA_017654935.2 Phymorhynchus buccinoides | reverse complement strand
CCCCGTGCACCATGTGATGTCTGTTTTCCCGTGGCCACTGTGTGTCTGTTTTCCTTGCACCATGTAATGTCTGTTTTTCCGCCGTGCACCAGGTGATGTCTGTTTTCTCCCCGTGCCCATGTACTGTCTGTTTCCCCTTGCACCATTGATGTCTGTTTGCCCCATGCCCATGTATGTCTGTTTTCCGGTGCACCCTGTGATGTCTGTTTCTGCGTGCACCATGTGATGTCATGTGTTCCGTGCACCATGTGATGTCTGTTTTACCCGTGCACCATGTGATGCTGTTTCCCGTGCACCATGTGATGTCCTGTGGGAATCACAGGGGGCACCATGTAATGCTGTTTTCCCCATGCCCATGTTATTGTCTGTTTTCCCCGTGCACCATGTGATGTCTGTTTTCCCGTGCACCATGTGATTGTCTGTTTCCCGTGGCCCCATGTGATGTCTGTTTTTCCCATGCACCATGTGACTGTCTGTTTTCCCCGTGCACCATGTGATGTCTGTTTTCCCTTGCACGCATGTGTGTCTGTTTCTTCCCCGTGGCACCATGTGATGTCTGTTTTCCCGTGCACCTGTAATGGTCTGTCTTTCCGTGCACCAGGTAACCGTCTGGTTCTCCTGCACGCATGTGATGCTCTGTTTTACCCCTGCACATGTGAGTTCTGTATTTCCCCGTGGCTACATGTGATGTCTGTTTTCCCTTGCACCATGTGATGTCTGTTTACCCGTGCCACCATGTGACTAGTCTGTTTTCACGTGCACCATAGTAATGTCTGTTTTTCCCTTGCACCTATGTGATGTCTGTTTTTCCCTTGCACCATGTGATGTCTGTTTTCCCATGCACATGTAAGGTGTCTGTTATTCCGTGCACCATGTGATGTCTGTTTTCCCGTGCACTCATGTAATGTCTGTTTTCCCTTGCACCATGTGATGTCTGTTTTCCCCGTGCACCATGTGATGTCTGTTTCGCTTGCACATGTAATGTCTGTTTTCCCCGTGCCATGTGATGCTCTTTTTCTTGCTACTCTCTGTGAATGTCTGTTTCCCGTGCAGTCCATGTGATTCCTGTTTCGCCCGTGCACCATGTATGTCTGTTTTCCCTGTGCCCATGTGATGTCTGTTTTCCGCCGTGCACACCATGTGATGTCCTGTGTTCCCTGCACGTGTAATGTCTGTTTTCCTTGCACCATGTGATGTCTGTTTCCACCGTGCACCATGTGATGTCTGTTTTCCACGTGCACATGTAATGTCGTTTTCCCATGCACCATGTGATGTCTGTTTTCCCTCTTGCACCATTGATGTCCTGTTTTCCCCGTGCCACTGCTTATGTCTATATTTCCACCGTGCACAATGTAATGTCTGTTGCCCGTGCGCCAGGTAATGTCTCGTTTCACCTGCACCAGTGGTATGTCCTGTTTCCCGTGCACCATGTGATAGTCTGTTTCCCTGTGCACCATGTAAGTGTTCTGTTTATCCCTTGCACCATGTGTATGTCTGTTTTCCTTGGCAAGCATGTGATGTCTGTTTGGTCGCGCTTGCACCATGTAATGTCTGTTTTTCGCCGCGTGCACCAGTGTGATGGTCACTGTTATCTGCTCGCCAGTGCACCAGTGATGTCTCGTTTTTCCCAAGGCACCCGTGTGATGTCTGGTTTTCTCTCTGCACCATGTGATGTCTGTTGTATGTCTGCACCTTGGCACTCACTGTGATAGTCTTTTTTCCCTTGCACCGTGTGATGTCTGGTTTTCCCTTGCACCATGTAGAATATTCTGTGTTTCCCCGTGCACATGTGATGTCTGTTTTCCTGTGGCACCATGTGACTGTCATGATTATGCCCGTGTGCACGCATGTAATGTCTGTTTATTCCGCATATTGCACCATTAGTGTCCTAGTTTTCGTGCACATGGCTGATTGTCTGTTTTCCCCGTAGCACCATGTGATGTCTGTTATGTCCCCGTTGTTCCATGTAATGTCTGTTATGTTCCTCCAGTGCACCATGTTGAATGTCCTGTTTTCCCACGTGTCACCTTGTGCTGTCGGTTTCCAGCGTGCACATGTGATGTCTAGTTTTCCCTCTCGTGCAGCCATTGAAGTCGTGGTTTCCCCTGTCACCATAGTGATGTACTGTCATGTATCCCTGCCGTGCACCATGTTAGATGTCTGTTTCCCGTGCATGCCATGTGATGCTGGTTGCCCCGGGCGCCATGTGATGTGCTGTTTTTCCGCCGGGCCCCATTCACATATTTGCCTGTGGACGTCGCTATAGAGGGAAGGTATACGCTCTGCGGTGGCCCAACGAGAGGTCAGCTCATGCTTATTTACTTCCTTTACAAATAGAACGCATAGTCTATTTTTAGGTATGTGGGTCACGGTGTCTGTTCCCATTGTCTGAAAGTGGAACTGGTTTTGATTTAGTAAAATTGTTAAAGGTTTTTGTTGTTGTCAATTACTGTTAATTTCTGACAAATGTTATGGTTTGGTGTGGTGGTCGCCATAACGGTTGCATAAGCCACCCAAGCCACATAGATGGAAGAACTCTGCTGTTTGAAGTTTGATATTATCAATCATACGTGGCGTTATCAAAACGTTTACAATCAGAATTGTTGTTAATTTCGTCAAATTGTACGTTTTTAGGGTGTGTGGTTGTCAAATTTTTAGCGCCGCTGTGTGACGGCTCCGTAGCCACGTATCCAAGAGTCTACATCCGATGGGAGAAACTCTGTCTAGTGATGTCAGTGTGGATCCCATTAGCCTAATCAACATCAATGATTGTTTATTATCAATTATGTTCTCTCGTATTGCATATGGATAGTTAATCTGAAACAATGTGTAGTTGTTAGGTGGGGTGATGTCGTCAGTTTGTATGTCGGACTCATACGGCTGCGAATCCACAGTCCAAAGCCACAATAGAGGGAAAGAGAATTAGGGATAGAACTCTGCGTGCAAGATGAAAGTGCGGCAAACTGTTTGAACAGCCAGAAGAGGCTGTACACGCCATTCTGCTGTATACATTAACGACATGAGCGGAAGAGACCCCTAGTGCAGAGTGTGTTGAACTGTGGAAGGTTAGATGACGAGAGACACAGAGGGAGAGAGAGTGTCAGGGAGGGACAGAGAGAGAAGGGACAGAGAGGGAGGGACAGAGAGGGAGGGACGAGAGACACCCATCTGCTGATGCATGCACCCGAGAGGAGGACCCCTTCTGATGTGTCGACTGTGGATAAGGTTAGGAGAGAGACAGAGAGATGAGGACAACACTCAGGGAGGGACAGAGAGGTGAGGGACAGAGAGACACCCTATCTATGCTGATGCCACGACACCAGAGAGGAAGGCCCTTCTTTGATGTGTCGACTGTGGAAAGTTGGGAGAGAGAGAGAGGGACGAGGGAGGGACAGAGAGAGACAGAGAGAAGGGACGAGGGAGGGACAGAGAACCGCCCTCGCTGACAGAATGAGAGTAGACACTACAGAGTGTGGCTCGGAGCAGAGAGAGTATATCAGAGACAGAGAGAAACAGACAGAGAGAGATAGAAGGGAGGGACAGTGAGTCAGAGACCGACTGTGAAAGGTGAAAAGATGGGCAGATGGAAAATCAGATGATGTCGAGAAGAAGAGACAGACCAAGACTTTCTGGAGTTTGTAGCGTAATCCATTCCCGCAGCAGCCTATTACAGATGTTCACACTTTGAATAGAGTTGTGAATCACCCTTGCACAGTGGTGTGTTGTAACTAATCTGTGCCATCTATTCATGTTTAGACTATCATATGTAAAGCGTAGCACATGAACACGCATCACTGTAATGATAGAGTGTGCTACACGTGTTTATGATTTGAATAGTGTGTAGCTGTGTGACGACTGCGAGCCTTCGAAGCAGCACATTGAAGTCCACACAGAGTTGTCTACACGTATATATATGATTTGTGTGTGATAAGCTGTGTGGACGACTAGCGAGCCTTCAAGCAGCACATGAAGTCGCACAGAGTTGTCTACATGTGTTTAGATTTGTGTTTGATAGTTGTGCGACGACTAGCGAGCCTTCAAGCAGCACATTGAAGTCACACAGAGTCTACTCTACACGTGTTTTGATTGTGTGGTATGCTGTTGATGATGACTGCGCGCTTTCAGCGCACATTGAAGTCACACAGAGTTGTACTACACGTGTTATGATTTGTGTGCTTTGGAACATAGGTTCAACTCTTTCAGTTTTTACACTGATTTCAGTTTTCTACTTTTTATCAGAGAACTGAACTTCGGTTGTCTGGTTGTTTTTTAATTCATAATACAAGAATATATTTTTCACATTGACCACAGCGATTTGTGGCATTTTTGACCTTGGTTGTTTGTCCTGGAAGTCTCTCTCAGGAATCTGAAACAGCATGGTAGATTCCATAATTTGTTTCTAAGTAATGTAATCATTTTATCCTCAATGGGTTATAAATCGACCGCAAACTGTCTCTGGTTAATTATGTTTTTCGTTCTCTCGCTTTCGGGCCCGAAGCATATGACATTAACGTTCGATCTTTTTTAGTTATTTGAAATCTGTTCTGAGGCGGACTCGAATTTACTGTCTATCTTCACTATCCATACATGCATGTCTTTGTTGTGAATCTCCGACGCACTGGTCTTGCATTGCCCCCCCTGAATCATCCAGTGGACAGACCGCGTGCCTGAAACGCTGCCCCTGTGCCTTGCTGGAGCCCTGGGCGGCCCCTGGACCCATGTCTTTCAGGTTATTTTTCATTTTGGTGAGTTGCACCCATGATACTATGAATGATATTTTTGATGTGTTTGTCATTATGATTCTTTGTGTGTCAGTGTATGCGACTGTCGAGCGTTCAAGCAGCACATGAAGACCCACTGGTAGAACGTAGTGGTCTACACCTGTGAGCTGTGTGGCTCCGTTCTACACCCATTACCAGAAGGAAAAACACATGGTCAGTGCATTATGGTATGCCTTTATCTGACATGGTCAGTGCATTATGGAATGCCTTTATCGACATGGGCATTGGGAATGCCTTTATTTGACATGGTCCAGTGGGATGCCTTTATGTGACATGGTCAGTGGGTGCCTTTATTCTGACATGGTCAGTGGTGCCTTTATCTGACCATGGTCAGTGGGATGCCTTTATGTGACATGGTCAGTGGATGCCTTTAGCTGACATGGTCAGTGGTGATAGCCTTTTATCTGACATGGTCAGTGGGTGCCTTTATCTGACATGGTCAGTGGGATGCCTTTATCTGACATGGTCATGGGATGCCCTTTATGACATGTTCGTGGGAATGCCTTTATCTGACATGGTCAGTGGGATGCCTTTTCTGACATGGTCATTGGGATGCCTTATCTGACATGGTCCGTGGGATGCCTTTCTGACATGGTCAGTTGGGATGCCTTTATCTTACATGGTCAGTTTGATCCTTTATCTGACATGTCATTTGGGCTGCTTTATGTGCATGGTCAGTGGGGATGCCTTTATCTGACATGGTCCGATGGGATGCTTTATCTGACATGGTCATGGATGGCCTTTATCTGACAGGGTCAGTGGATTGTAGGATGCCTTTTATCTGACATGGTCGTGGAAGTAGGGATGCCTTTATCTGACATGGTCTCTGTGGATTGTTAGGGATGCCCTTTTATTCTGACATGTCAGTGGATGTGTAGGGATGCCTTATCTCACATGGTCATGTGGATGCTTTATCTGACATGGTTCCAGTGGATTGTAGGGATGCCTTTATCTGACATGGTCACTGTATTGTAGGATGCCTTATCTCACATGTCAGGTGGATTGTAAGGGATGCCTTTATCTGACATGGTCAGTGGGATGCCTTTATCCTGACATGGTCCAGTGGATTGTGGGGGATGCCTTTATCTCACATTGTCATGGTTGTAGGGATGCCTTATCTGACATGGTCATTGGATTGTAGGGATCCTTTTACTCACATGGTCATGGATTGTAGGGATGCCTTTATTCTGACATTGTCGTGCTTATAGGCTGCCTTTATGCTGACATGGTCAGTGTGATGCCTTTATCTGACTGGTCAGTGCATTGTAGGGATGCCTTTTAATCTGACATGTTCAGTGGGGGGTAGGGATGCCTTTTATCTGACTGGTCAGTGGGATTTATAAGGGATGCCTTTACTCACATGGTCAGTGGATTGTAAGGGATGGCCCATGGGTGCAAACTCTTTCAGTTTCACACTAATTTTAAATTTTTAAATGTTCCAGAAACCTGAACTTCAGTTTTGTTTTTTCATTCATCAGAATACCGACTCAGCTGCACCACCATCACTACTATCCAGTATCACGCATTGTTTAAAAAATATTTCTGGATTTCACTTAATGTGGCAGTAGTATGGCAACAGTAGATACTATCACATAATCATATAGTAAAAAGCCACTGTCCGTGTGGTGTGTGTGTGTCGTCTGTCTGAAACACGAAACGTGCCTTATACTCCGCCGTTTTTCGACCGAATTCCGCTTCAATTTGCTGTGAGCCCTCACCGGGGCGATGGCAACGGCAACCGAGGGCGGGCCGTGTGCATTTGCGCGGTTCGGCAAATGCGCGAAACGCGCATCGACGGCCCTTTTCGGCCCCGTAGCTCGGTGTTTATGGGCCGATTGCTTCGAATTTGGCAGGTAGCTTACTGGGGACGGTGACTATCGTTGTGCACCGGAAGTGAATCGGTTCAGAAACGCATGCGCTATAAGCCGCTTCACCTTTCCACGCTAACTTCGCCGTTTCTTAACCGAATTATTCAAATTTGCTGTCAGGCTTGCTATGGCCCCGGGCAACGCCAGCAAGCAAATTTTGAAAGAGAATCGGGAGAAACGCGTCACTCTCAGAGCAGCACCAACGTGAAACGGGGCCTTAGACTCCGCCGTTTTCTTAACCGAATCGCTTCAAATTTTGCTGTACTCCCGCGTTACATACTTCGTTACCATTAATAGGTGTTACCAGTAATGGTGCATTGCCAGTACTAGGCGTGAGCTATCATCATATAGTAATAAGCCACTGTACGTGGTGTTGTGTGTGCTGAAACACGCGACCGAATCGCTTTAAATTTGCTATGAGCCCTAACTGGGTGGTGGCAAACGGCAACCGAGCGGCTGGCGTGTCCTTTGCGCGGTTCGGCAAATGACGCGAAACGCGCATGCCGCGCGGCGCGTCTCGGCGGCCCGTATCTTCCGGCGTTTCTGGGCCCATCGCTTTCGAATTTGGCAGGACGATGACCGGGGCCGGTGACTATCTTTGTGCCAAACCGACCCGCCGAATCGAATCCGAAACGCCTCGCAGTTTGATATGTCAGGCTTGCTATGCACCTTTTCATAAACATGCATGACTCCGAACGTTTCTTAACCGAATGTGCGGCGCGGAAAGCACAAATTTACATCTGTGCAAGCTAGGCGAATGAGCATCGGGCGAACCGCATGTTTATAAACAGCATCCGTTCATACCATGCGCGCGATATGCACCAATTTACACTTTCACTGACTAGACATCAGATAACGTCATTCCATATGTCCAAACGTGGGGTTAGGTGTGGTTGGAAGGTGTCGTGGGGCATGTTGGACCATGGTAGCACAAGTGCGTGGTGGTGACCCAGTGAGGTCAGCCAGCTGGTTATGGGTGGGTAGGGGGTGGGTGGATGGGCGGAGGGATGGTGGGAGGGAGGCAGTGGAGATTACAAGGGGATGACACTACACGTATCTGTATTATTAAAAAAAAAATCGGGACTTCACTGGTTTAGCACTGCCACCGGGCATTGCCTCCAGTATTGGAGTTCCCACAATCTTTTGTATTTACAAATGGCCCACATTGCCCCCCCCCCCCGGAACAAAGAGGGGCCGAACTAGTTGATTATGAAACACTCTTTCTGCGATAGGTCAAGATGTGCGCACCCCCCCCGCCCCCTGAAAAGAAAGACCCGGTAAAGGTAAAGATGTTCCACCCCCCACGCCCCCTGCATTTCTCGGTTAATGCTATTTTTTTCTGTTTTTGCCTTTCTTACCAAACATAAAGCTGTATTTTTTAGGAATATTGTTAGATAATTAACTTTTTGTTTGGAATAATAA
>CM065685.1:2930026-2932526 GCA_017654935.2 Phymorhynchus buccinoides | reverse complement strand
ACACTGTAGTTGATCATGTTTGCTGTAGAAAAGCCACTCTGCGGACCAGCGTCACCAGTGCGAGCACTGCCCCAAGTCATTCTGGACGCAGTCCGTATGGCAATAAAATGCCATAGCATAAGTGATTGATGGTCTTAACACTGTAGTTGATCATGTTTGCTGTAGAAAAGCCACTCTGCGGACCAGCGTCACCAGTGCGAGCACTGCCCCAAGTCGTTCTGGACGCAGTCCCAGCTGGCGGTGCATCAGCGCAACAAGCACCGGGGGGGCAAGAGCCACGAGTGCGTCCTGTGCGGGCGGGAGTGCCTGCGGGCGGCGGGCCTGAAGCAGCACATGAAGATGCACGCCCAGGATGACGACTTCTTCTGCCACCTGTGCGGCAACACCTTCCAGAAAAAAATATAAAAACGGGGCCCTCGGACCTGGCCCGCCCCACTGCTCCCAGCACGGTCAAGGACCGGCCCTTCACCTGCAACCAGTGTGGGAAGAGCTTTGCGGAATGAAGGTGACAATGTGTGTGGATGGAGGGAGAGAGAGAGAGAGTGACAGAGGGAGAGAGAGGGGTAGAAAGAGAGACTGACCCACTGCTCCCAGCACGTCAAGGACCGGCCCTTCACCTGTAACCAGTGTGGGAAGAGGTTGGGAAGAAGGTGACAATGTGTGGAGTGAGAGAGGCGAGAGAGAGAGACAGAGAGAGACGGAACCACGCTGCCAGCATGTCAAGGACCGGCCCTCACCTGTAACCCGGTGGGAAGAGCTTGGGAAGAAGGTGACAATGTTTGTGTGTGTGTGAGAGAGGGAGAGAGAAAGAGAGAGAGGAGAAAGAGAGAGACTTAGACCCACTGCTGTCCCAGCATCGTCAAAGGACAGGCCCTTCACTGAACAGTGTGGGACGGCTTGGGAGAAGGGGGACACTGTGTGTGTGTGTGTGAGAGAGAGAGACAGAGAGAGACTGACCCACTGCTCCCAGCATGTCAAGGACCGGCCCTTCACCTGTAACCAGTGTGGGAAGAGCTTTGGGAAGAAGGTGACAATGTGTGTGTGTGTGTGTGTTGTGAGAGAGAGAGACAGAGAGAGACTGACCCACTGCTCCCGAGCACGTCAAGGACTGGCCCTTCACTTGTAACCAGTGTGGGAAGAGCGTTTGGGAATAAGTGACAATGTGTGTGTGGATAGAGAGTAGACAGAGAGAGACTGACCCACTGCTCCCATCATGTCCAAGGCAGAGGCCCTTCACCTGTAAACAGTGTGGGAAGAGCTTTGGAAAAGAAGGTGACAATGTGTGTGAAGAGAGAGGGAGAGAGAGGAGAATGTGTGTGTGTTGTATGTGCATTGATAGAAAAGAGAGAGAGAGGATGAGAGAGTGGAGAGAAAATAAGATCTCTGATCACCGTTCGCAGTAAGTGAAGGAGAGGCCCTTGTAACCAGTGTGGAAGACTTTGGGAAAAGGGTTAGAGGGAGAGAGAGAGAGGAGAGAGAGAGGCAGCGGCATTGTTCCCAGCATGTGAAAGACAGGCCCTTTACTGTAACCAGTGTGGGAAGACTAATGGGAAAAGGTGAGAATCACAGTTCACACAGTGACAAATTCACATAGAGAAAGAGAGGCAGTGGGGGAAACAAAGATGAAATCTGCAATGTTCTGATATAATTGTTGTTGTTGTTCTTTTCAGCTGCACTAACCATAAATCACCTAGTGGTGCCCGCCTCCAACGCACACTCAGCTGTGGGATCTGCAGTGTTATAATTGTTGTTGTTGTTGTGCTTTCAGCTGCACTCCAATAATCACCGAGTGTGCACGCCTCCAAACGCACACTTCAGCTGTTGGATCTGCAGTGTTAATTGTTTGTTGTTGTTGTTGCCTTTCAGCTTGCACTAAGACCACCATAATCACCTAGTGGTGCACAAGCCTCCAACCGCCACTTCAGCTGTGGGATCTGCAGTGTTTATAATTATTTGGTTGTTGTTGTTTGTTGCTTTCAGCTGCACTCCATAATCCACCTAGTGGTGCACTTAGCCTCCAACGCACTTCAGCTGTGGGATTGCAGTGTTATAGATTATTGTTGTTGTTGTTGTTACTATTCCGCTGCAATAACCATACTCAACCTAGTGGTGCACGCCTCAACGCACACTTCAGCTGTGGATCTGCGGCAGTCGCTTTGAACACAGCCTGGCGCTCAAGACCCCACAGGTTTTGTATTATTTATTAGAACATGTATGTAGCGCTTAATCTTTAATCTCTAAGCGCTTGGCAAATACCTGAAATGATTCGTATTAAACCTTTAGCACACTGCAGGCGCACTGTGTTGCCGAGCCCGATAATCTCCCATTTAACTGCAGGCGCACTGCGAGTCGTCCACTAGAGGGGTACCCCCACACCAATGCTTCGCGGACCTTATTTTTGTTACTAATATAGAAACTACTCCATAGCTTTTCGATGAGGCTCGGCTCCTTGGCTTCTCTTCCAGCCGCCGCATTTGCTTTTTTAGTAGTTTATGAATTT
>CM065685.1:2900693-2925693 GCA_017654935.2 Phymorhynchus buccinoides | reverse complement strand
CGGTGTCATCACACAAAGACCCAGCGTCCAAAAAATCACCAGTCAAAAACGGCGTCATCACACAAAGACACCGCGCCCCAAAAATCACCGGTCATCATACAAAGACCAGGGTGCCAACGAAAAAAACACCGGTCATTTCACACAAACAACCACAGCGCCACTTCTAAACGCTTGGATGATGTGCTATAGGCCCAAAAGGCAGAATCCAGAGATATAGAAATAACTTTCTATATATCTCTGCAGAATCTAAGAAAGAGTATTCACGGGTTCAGAATAGCCTCTGACTTGTGCAGCAATAGCGTCCGGACTGAGGCAGGAAAGGCTAGCAGCAAGCTCACCGGATACTCAAACTGTCCTTGCCACTAAATACATTGCTAACCGAATAATAACTCTACTGTAGTGTTAAAAAACATAAATTTCATTATATATTTTTTGACAGTATTGCCACTCTTGGTGACTGGGGAGCTCTGACTGGAGGTGGAACATCAGTGCGACTGGAACAACCCTATGAGGCTTCAGGAGACAGCTGTTTGCTGTAGATCTGGACAGCGATTATCATTTGGTTAGGTGAGTGCTAACATTTGCACGCACAGGGTTCTGTTAACCAAAAATTCTGTGTTTAACAGGTAAAAGAAATGGGCAAAACATTTTGAAGCTGTCCGTTACCAAGATGGACAATATCAGGGAAGGGTGGGAGAGGAATGTTGCTAAAAAAAACTATGAACCTAAAATCATTTCATATTAAGCAGACCTCAAGGGTTGTAAACAAAGGTGGTTGTTTAAAGCACAACTTCATTTTTTTAACGTTTCTTTTGATTCACAATATTGTGGGTTTTTTGGTGGTTGTTTTTTAAAAACTGATCTCTCTTTACTTTACACAAAACACATTGATAAACTGATCTCTCTCTTTACTTTACACAAAACACAATATTGTGTTCCTTTTCCTCCAACCCCTACTCTAATGTTTTTTAAAGTAAAAGTCCATTGTGATGATGGCTTGAAGGGATGGGAGTATGCTTTGGAAGTGGTGATAATTAGTGAGATGACCTTTAGCTCCCATTACCCAATTCCTGTAGTGTTAACGGTAACACGCTGTCTGAATTTCAGACAGAGATCTAGGTTCAAATCCTGGCAGGAATCAAGAGCCTGGTCATCTCACTTTCATCACAAGTTTGGCTGTTTTCTACTCCCAATTCCATACCTAACTTTCTCTGACCACTCATATTCTTCACTGCCATTAAAAAAGCATTTTAAGTTCCTCTTGTCTTTCCATTCTTGTGTTTCCCCACACACACTACCTATGGTTAGTTGTTGTCGAAGGGGGGTGGGAGGCGGGTGGAGAGGGGAATATAATTTTTTGAAATGCTAACTGCGTTAAAAATGGCTCCCACAGACTCTTTCTGTTGGTTGGGGAAGACAAGGCAGGTAGAGTCCACTCCCCTCTCACGTTCTCTGAGTCAGAGCTTGGGTGAAGACGGGAAGAGAGAGCTAGTTTACCTGAGAGAAGAAGTGGAGAGATTGAAGAGAGGAGTGAGGAGGGATGTTGAGAAATTGAAGGAGGGTGAAAGGGATCTTAGGAAGCAAGCAGGCTCAGGAATGAGTGGAGAGGGAATGAGAGAGGTGAGGAAGGAGGCTGGGGGATTGAATGTCTGCATTCAGAGAGGAATGGAAGAGCGGGAATGCTATGAGGAAGAGTGGGAGGATGAGCGGAGTGATGAGCGGAGTGAGGAAGAGGAAGAAATGAACTCTGAACAGGCCGGGAGGAATGAATCGTTGAGAGAAGAAAACAAAAGCAGGGAGGGGGACGCGAAAAGAGGCGCAAAGAATGGTTTAGGGGAGAGCGGAAGAAGAAGGAGGGAAGAGAGGATGATGAATGAAGAATTGGGGAGGTCCGAAACAGAAGGGTTGAGGAGAGTAATGAAAGGAGGGAGGAATAGAGGGCAGGACGGAGGGGATGAACTGAGGGGAAGTGATGAGTTGAGAGGACTTCGAGAGGAATTGGCGAGAATGGGGCGTGAGTTGGGGAGAGTAAACATGGGAGGAATGAGGGGAAGGAGAGCGCAGAATGAGGGAAGAAGGGATGATAGGCATGGTAGAGGAAGAGTGGAAGATGAATGTTGGAGAGAGACTGAGGTGAGAAAGGAAGAAGAAAGAGCGAGGGATAGATTAGGGAGGTCTCTACCCAAGCTAGACTCATATGAAGGAGGACAGAGGTGGAAAGCTTTTCGGGGACAGTTTGAGAGGCACAAGGCTCTAAGAGGTTGGGGCAACGAGGAGGCAGCGATGATATTGGGGGTATCGCTTAAGGGCGACGCTCTTAATTTCTATGATCAGTTGCCTGAGAGGACCCGAATGAATTACACATGTGTAATTGAGACCATGAGCCGCCGCTTCGGAAAGTCGTTGTCGGCAGAGACTCTGCGGAGTCAATTCCTCAATATTTCTCAGGGTGAAAGAGAAGACATGAGGGAGTATGCCGATAGGGTTCGTGGTCTAGCGATCGAAGCCTTCGAAGGCCTTCCGGCCGATTTTGCTGAACGAGAAATGGTACGCCGTTTCTTAATGGGCAATAATTATCGGGAGGCTAGCTTTCATTGTATCCACAATAACCTAGAGACTCTCGAGGAGGCGGTAGAGGCCGTGGAGATCTTCCTGGAGAGGCAGAAGGCTATGGGGATGGGCACAAGGAGGGTAAGGGCAGCAACACTGACGGCCTCTGGCCAAGAAAGTGGTGCAGCCATAACCCCAGGGACAATCCCCATTCTTCAGGAATTGAGGGATAGTATGAAGCAGTTGTCAGAAAGAATGCGGAATATAGAGGTCAAGAGTTCCTCTGTTCAGCAGCAGTTTCGTTGTTTTGGTTGTGGAGGGGATCATTTCCTGAGAGACTGCCCTCAAGCAAATGTTGAATGTTTCAATTGTGGTGAAAAGGGCCACTTCTCTAAAGAGTGCCGGGGGGAAACTAAGTGTTACCGGTGTAAAGGGAAAGGGCACCGGGCCCAGGACTGCCGCAATGGCAGTGGCGGTTTCTCAAGAGAGGGTAGACGAAATTTAAACTACTGAGAGGGAATTCTCATGCAGGGCAAGAGTTCTCTCCGGAACATGAGGATGGCCCTGAAAAACATGAGAACACAAATCCTAAGAAATCCCAGAATTCTGGTCGGACGGTATACTCCTCCTCTAACTCTGCAGTCTCAAAATCACTGATAATAGCTGTTACACTTGAACATGTTCCTGTTATGGCAGTTATAGACTCGGCTGCAGAAGTTTCTGTCGTTAATCTAGATACAGCAAAGAAACTATCTGGGTATCACAAATCGAAGCCCACTAAATTGAAAGGGATAGGAAAAGATCTAGTAATGGGAAAAGCTATTGATGATGTTAAGATCAAAATTGATCAACAGGACTTTTCATTAGATTTAGTAGCAGCTGATATCGAAGAAGAAATGCTACTTGGAAGTGACTTTCTATTTAAATACAATGTGGGAGTCGATTTTGGCTCCTGCGAGATGATTGTTGGCAATCAAAGCATTCCTGCACAAGTAATAAGGGAAAGTCATGGGACATCAGCAGTCTGTAGGGTGACAGTGAAAGACAAAACCAAAGTTCTACCAAACAGTGTCATGTGCATTCCATGTGATTTATCATCAGAATTAAGAAAGGATTTCGTCATCAATCCAATTAAATCAGCAACATCTTGTTTAATTCCAAGCTCTTTACATGCAGCAGGAAAGCACATAATAGTTCAATGCATTAATGACACTGATTCTGCTATAAATATCGAAGCAGGAAAAGTGATTGGGACAGCAGAGGAGGGAGAAGTAATGCCGGCAATGCGAGGAGGGGGAGTTTCTAAGGATAGTGTGTGGAAAGTAAGATCGGCAACAAGTTCAAAGGAACAAATGCCGGAACATCTGCAAGATTTGTCAGGGAGGTCCTCTCAGGATTTGACAGAGGTGGAGAAGAAGGGTTTAGAAGCTCTGTTGATTGAGTATCAGGATGTATTTTCAAAAAATGATACGGATTTGGGCTGCTTTACCGCATCGCCCCACACCATTGAATTTACAGGTCCAGAGGTAAAACCATTCAAAGAAAGAATGAGGAGGACTCCTAGAGGATACGAGGGAGAGGAGGAAAAGCACTTGAAGTCAATGCTCGATATAGGGGTAATTCAGCCATCACAGTCAGCATGGGCATCAGCCCCAGTGTTGGTAAGGAAAAAGGATGGTAGTGTTCGTTGGTGCCTAGACTTTCGAAGGCTGAACTCAGTGACGAAAAAAGACGCTTTTCCACTCCCTCTCATCTCTGATTGTATGGATTCACTTGCAGGTAATAGGTATATGTCGACCTTAGACATGGCTTCGGGATACTGGCAAATTCAAATGCACCCAAATGATAGGGAAAAGACAGCCTTTATCACACGATTCGGGTTGTTTGAATGTCGGAGAATGCCGTTTGGGTTAACCAATGCTCCAAGTACTTTTCAAAGAGCCATAAATCTAGTGCTAAGAGGTCTAACATGGAAATCAGTTTTGGCCTTTCTGGATGATGTGCTGGTTCTAGGACAAAATTTTGAAGATCATATGGCCAACCTTAGAGAAGTCCTAGAGCGTTTCAGACAGCACAATCTGAAATTGAAACCAAAAAAATGTTCCCTATTTAGGACAAAAGCTAAATTTCTCGGGAAGATTGTGGGAGAAAACTCGGTGGAAATTGACCCTGAGAGTCTTACAGCTGTAGCTGATTGGCCGCGACCAAAGTGTACTCGTGACGTGGAGAGCTTTTTGGGCTTTGTTAACTATCATCGGGAACACATGCCCAAACTAGCAGAGCTTGCCATCCCTTTGTACGGTCTAACGGGAAAAAATTCATTCCAGTGGAATCAAGTACATGAAACAGCATTTTTGTCTCTAAAACGCGGTCTGTTGTCAGCAGAAGTCCTAGCTCTCCCGCAGATAGAAGGCACCTTCATTCTAGACACTGATGCTTCAAATGAAGCTGTTGGAGGTTGCCTTTCGCAAATGCAAAATGGCGTAATTAGACCTATCGCCTTTGCAAGCAAACGATTGACCCCGGCTCAAAGAAAGTACTGTACCACCCGTAAGGAGCTATTGGCGGTTGTGACCTTCACACGGCAGTTCAGACATTATCTCTTGGGTAGGCAATTCCTTGTTAGAACGGACCACAACAGTCTCACTTGGTTGATGCGGTTTAAGGAAATCGAGGGACAGTTGGCGCGATGGATCGAAGAGCTTTCTCAGTTTGACATGCAGATAGTGCACAGGAAGGGAGTGATGCATGTCAATGCGGATGCTTTGTCCAGAGTGCCGGATTCCCTAAACAAGTGTGACTGCTACAGGGCCGGTCAGGGCTTGGACAGCCTACCATGTGGAGGGTGTAGATATTGTCAACGAGCCATGAAGCAGTGGAGTCGATTTGAAGAGGAGGTGGATGACGTGGTTCCGTTGGCAGTGAAGTCAGTGGAGCAGGAATTTAGAGTTAGACCTGCAAAAGTTGTACCAGAGGGGAGTAACTGGACAGAAGTTACTTCATTAGAAGAATGGAGGGGAAAACAAGAGTCTGACCAAAATGTCAAAGAGGTGAAGGACTGGATATCTCAAGGAAAAGTGGTGGGGAGGGAGGATATCTACGACAAGTCGTTAGGGATCAAGCGTCTGTGGGCAGTGAAAGATCATCTGTTCATTGAGGAGGGGGTACTCAAATACAAGTGGGTGGGTCAAGGAAATCTCATAGTTGTTCCATACGAGATGAGGGAGAAGATCATGTTTTTGGCTCATAATAACATCATGGCAGGACACTTTGGAATCACAAAAACCCAAGAGAAGGTCAAGACTAAATTTTTCTGGCCTAACATGTCCAAGGACATAGATTTGTACGTTCGAGGGTGCGATGTTTGTTCTTTTGCCAAGTCAGCATCTAGGAAAAATCGGGCACCATTGAAAGTGTTTACATCAGGAGCACCCATGGAGAAGTGTCATATAGATGTATTAGGGCCCCTGCCAGTGACAAAAAATGGGAACGTTTATGTATTAGTAATAGTAGATCAGTTTACTAAGTGGATCGAGGCAGTGGCGCTTCCAAATCAGAAAGCTGAACTTGTGGCAAAAACTCTGGTTGATCATTTTTTTAGCAGAATGGGTTGTCCCAAAGAGATCATCTCTGATCAAGGCTCTAATTTCGAAAGTGAGATGTTCAGAGAGTTATGTCACTTGTTGGAGATAGCTAAGAAAAGGACAACTCCATACCATCCTAGCGCAAATGGACAAGTTGAAAGGATGAACAGAGTACTGCTTCAGATGTTACGGTGTACCATAGAAGGTAAACAAAATTGTTGGGATGAAAAACTTCCCCTACTTGTGGGTGCTATTCGTTCAACGGTGAACAGATCAACAGGTTTCACGCCGAATAGATTAATGCTTGGAAGGGAGGTGGCTACACCGTTGGCATTGATGGCGGGAGACTTCACAAAGAAGGCAAACCTGCCACATTATGTCCATGAACTTGAAAAGGATATGATAGAATGCCATAGGTTGGCCAGGTCCAAGCTGAAGTCTCAGCAGATTCGGCAGAAGAACCTGAGAGATGTAAACCAACGAGTAGCCAAGTACGAGGTGGGGGACCCAGTCATGCTGATCAACTCTGCAACAAAGATCGGGCAGAGTAAAAAGCTTTCACCTCAGTGGCAAGGTCCGATGCTGGTAGTGCGGGTCATTTCCCCTATTCTGTATGAGATAGCCTCAAGAAAAAAGCAATGGGTGGTTCATCATGACAGATTGAAGAAATATGAAAGTAGAGTGTCACCATTGTGGTTCAGACGGAAGAGAAAAAGGATCTTGGCCACATTGGAAGAGGAGGAGAAAAAGAAGGAAAAAGCCCAAGGAAAGGACCAACCATTGTTCTGCATCTGTGATAAACCGGACGATGGAACCTTCATGATTGCTTGTGATGGCTGTGATTAGTGGTTCCATGGAGTTTGTGTTAATATTACAGAGGATGAGGCAAAAAACATAAACAATTATTTCTGTGACTCATGCCTGGCCGTGGTTTGAATGTGTGCAGGGAGAGATCAAGCTGGATATCAGGGATAAGCATGTGGGGAGTTGGTGGAGAGGGAGGGTGGATGAGGAGGGGTTTGAGATGGTGATGCCGAGGAGGGGTGCTGAGAGATGGAGATATAGAGAGGGAAGGGGTGGTGGATACTATGGGGGAAGGGGGGGGGGTGGATACCATGGGGGGAGGGGTGGTGGATACTATGGGGGAAGGGGTGGTGGATACCATGGGGGAAGGGGTGGTGGATACCAGGGGGGGAGGGGTGGCAGTGGAGTTCGAGGAAATGGAAGTCGGGGAGTTCGAGGAGGTGGAGGTAGTGGTGGGGGTGGAGAAGGAAGTAGGGGTGGACGAGGAGGAGAAGTTCGAGGGGGGGTTGGACAAGGAGGCGGAGTTCGAGGAGGTGGAGCTCGAGGTGGGAATGGACAAGTTCGAGGGGGGGGTGGACAAGGAGGCGGAGTTCGAGGAGGTGGAGCTCGAGGTGGGAATGGACAAGTTCGAGGGGGGGGTGGACAAGGAGGCGGAGTTCGAGGAGGTGGAGCTCGAGGTGGGAATGGACAAGGAGGCGGAAATGAGAGTGGGGAGGGAAGTGGGGGTGGAAAAGGAGGGAGTGGAGAGGGAAGCGGAAGTGGGGGTGGAAATGGAGGTGGAGAGGGAAGTGGGGGTGGAAAAGGAGGGAGTGGAGAAGGGAGCGGAACTGGGGGTGGAAAAGGAGGGAGTGGAGAGGGGAGCGGAAGTGGGGGTGGAAAGGGAGTGAGAGGTGGGGAGAACGTGGGCGGTAGAGGAGGGCATGGAGTACAAAGAGGTGGGGTTGAGCAAGTGGGTAGAGGAAGGGGAATTACGATTGGGGGACGGGAAGGGGAGGAAAAAGGAGTGCGTGTAGTAGGAAGAGGTAGGGTGGAGCAAGGGGGTAGAGGAAGGGTAGTTGGAAGAGGAACTATGATTCGGGGAGGGGCAAGGGGGAAAAATGAGCCAAGCTACGCACAAGTTCTTGTGCAAAGCCGGTCTCAGCCAGTGGGGAGCCAAGGTGGTAAAGGTGGGGCCAGTGGAGTGGAAGCCGGAAAGGCGGGCTGTTCCAGTGACAATCGTCAAGATGAGAGGAACTGTGCCAGCCAAAGTCCGGCTATGACTTCGCAGGCCTCAAAGCAAAGAGAGGGCCAAGAAAGAGGCATGAAGTCGGGGGGTAAGGGTGGTGCCAGGGGAGTGGAAGCCGGAAGGGCAGGCTGTTCCGGTGACGATCACCAAGATAAGAGGAGCTATGCTAGCCCAAGTCCGGCTATGACTTCCCAGGCCGGTAGAGTAGACGAGACCGCTCAGGGTGTTAAACCCACCACGTGCAAACTCTGTCAGGGCACTTCGGTGCCAGACTTGAGAGCACACATGGTGAGCAAACACCTACCAGCGGGGTTCTATTTTGCAAACGCTGCACTGCTCGCCAATGCTATGGAGCGTCTGGCGACATATTTCTTTGGGGAACCGCAGACGGTTTACAAGCTCCACCAGTACTGGCAGCAGAACATGTCATATGTTCAACGCCAGGGGGTGGGCTTAACCGGCTATGACCGTGAGGCGTTGTCCAGATACGCCAACGTACTTGGGGAGAATCTCCCAGAAAACATCCGGTTGTTTCCCCTGGAAGCAGTTTGCCTCATGGCGCACTGGGAGGTCTTGTATCACCTCCTTTTCCTTACCGAAAAGGAAAACCGGGACAATTTTCGTTGTCTCGATATCTTTAGAGGTACGGAAGGGACGGTGTTGGACGCCCGAACCGTGGCAATGGCAATGCAGAGAGAGGCGTTGCAGGGATCTAGGGGTAACGAGCCTTCACTGAAGAGGTTAGCTCCTGAACCCATGAGAGGTGGACCCCCTTCAAAGCAGGCGCACCACTTTGGGCCAGCCGGCAAAGCCTTGGCAAAACCGGCAAGCTCTTCGGGGACAGCCAGCAGGGTGAGGGGGTGTCAAGTTGCCGGTTCCTCACAAGTGTTGGAAGAGTGGTACCTTAGAGGGAGGAACCTATGGAACAGGGTGACGAAGAGAAGGTCAATGACTTTGCAGGAGTTCATGGGTTTCTCCCCCTCAGAAGTCAGTAGAATGAACAGGGTATGGAGGCAGAGGTTCAGGCAGACCATCAGGGCCTTGAGGGAGGTGGACCCGGGGGCACCATTGACTCCTTTTGAGTCGACACGTGCTGATCTGGCAAGTGAGGAACCGGGGACTTCAGGGGGACAAGGGGGGAGGGTGAAGAAGCTGAAGTTTAAAAAAATGTTGAAGAAGCGTGAGGCACAGCTACGGGTCACACCAGTGCAGAGTGACCTACAGGTTGTGGACTTGACGGGGAAGGGAAGTATAGGAACTCGGGAGGTTGTAGCGGTGGAAGCCAATCTAGCGGAAAGTATGGCATCAGTGCGCTTGGTTGAAAACAAGGGGGAGAAAGGAATGGAAATGGAGGATGGGACCGAGGGGAGGAGAGAGGCAAGTAAGCCATTCCTATATGATGCACATTTTCATTTGGACAGGACGTTTGAGAGGGTAAGGGCTTCAGCAGGTATCAGTTCGGTTAATGACCAAACAGGGAAACTGAACTTCAATCTGTCAGCCCTACTGCAGGAGAGTGGTAGACCCGAGCCGATGAATGTCCAACTGCGGGGGTGTGTGGCTTGCTTCTGTGATGAGGTCTTCATCAACCACATTTGTGAAAATAAAGACCTACAAGACCACTTGAGCAGTCAGACCAACTGCTGGTATGCTTTTGGCATACATCCCAAGAGTGCAGTCAAACTACTTCGGAATGGGGATAAGCAGGCAAGGAAGGTGATCGACTCGGTCCAGACTCTCCTGCAGATGCCAAATGCTGTAGCTTTAGGCGAGTTAGGCTTTGATTTCTCAGGGCCTACAAGTCCTAAACTACAGGAGGAACATTATGGTAAGCAGGAGCAACTCCTAAGGATGGTCCTTACGGCATCCAAGGAAAAGCTCCGAGAAGGGATCCCCATAGTGATCCATGCTAGGGAGGCCAAGGGCGCTCACAACACGGTGGGGCTAGGAGGTCGGGGTACGGCCAACGAAGAAACCATCCGGATTCTTCAGCAGTATGTGGGTCCTCAGCACAGGATCTACGTACACTGTTTCCGTGGGGGAATTGAGGAGATTCGGAGATGGACCGAAGCTTTCCCGGAGGTGGTGTTTGGCCTGGTCCCTAGCGAGGATTTCACTTCGGGGGAGGTCCTGAAGGAGCTATTCCTAAAAGGAAAGCTGCTGTTGGAGACAGATGCCCCATATTTCACCGCTACAACTCCCGTTAAGGAAGAGTTTAGTACACCATATGGGGTTGCAAGGGTGCTCACCAGAGTAATGGCAAGGTTGCCTTCGCTCGAAGTCGGAGAGGGCAGATCCCGGAAACCCTCGTTGGCAGAAGTGGTGAATAGGGTCAATAGGACCTTTTGGGGGCTTTTCCGGAACATCCCAAGATGAAGGGCAAGGCAAACAGGGTTCCCACAATTAGTTTTTGTAAGGAAACAATCAATAATAAAGTAAAGTTAAACATGTAAAACATCAGACATGTGTTTAAAATAAAAATAATAATTGTTTAATCAAGTGATTGAGGGGCTATTTTTAATTTGATATGCCATGTATGGGTACTTAGCAAAACATTAAGTACTAATAGTGACCTGTCTAGGACTGGTTGTTGAATATATGCTTTAATTTTGGCTGGGTTTCTTCTGGTTTTCTTGGGGCCGATTTTCAAGATTCCAAGTGCAATCCCTATACTAACATGCAGTGTTGGGTGTACTACTGGGGGTCAACTCGGATGGAAGTTGTAATACATTGGGTGATTTTCTAATGTTTCACTTAATTTTGTAGTGGGAATCCTGGATAGTGCAGGTAGCTCTTTGAATCTCACCTTGGTTTCACCATTTGGCTGCTTTAGAGCTATGAATTTGAGGCAGTACCCTCGGCATGGTTTGCCAGGTTGAGGGGGGCCTTGAAATCGCGGGCTCTTTTGAGAGGGAAAGGATGGGGGGGGGTTTGGGAATTGGCGGTCTTAGAGCTATGAATTTGAGGCAGTACCCTCGACTCGGCATGGTTTGCCGGGATGAGGGGGGCCTTAAAATCGCAGGCTCTGAGAAGTAGGGAGGGGCTGGGGAAAAAGGAAGGGAGGTTCGGGAAAAGGGAAGGGAGGAATGGGAAGAGGGTAGGGAGAGGCTGGGAAAAAAGGAAGGGAGGTTCGGGGGAAGGGAAGGGAGGAATGGGAAGAGGGTAGGGAGAGGCTGGGGAAAAGGGAAGGGAGGTTCGGGAAAAGGGAAGGGAGGTTTGGGAAAAGGGAAGGGGGGAGGAGGTTTGGGGGAATGGGAAGAAGGGGGGAGGCTGGGGGTGGGGCTAGTAAAATTGTTCGATTTGGTTCTCTTTCTGTGGACTCCTTTGTAGAGGGGTCTGCAGCGTAGGAAGAGAATTTTTATGATGTATTTTCTTGTGGTTAGTGGGGAAATCCTTTGTAGAGGGTTTCTCCTCATTAAGATTTGTTAATGTATTAATTAATGAAGGGAGTTTTTGATGGGACAGTGGACTTGGTTTTACAAGTTCGAAGATTATGAAGGGTTGTTGTTGCATTGGAGAGTTATTGAATTTGGTGTTGTGTTAAAAGAAGTTGTTGCGTTTGAGAGTTATTGAATTTGGTGTTTTGTTAAAGGAACTTAGTAGCGTTGGGGAGTTCGTGGATTTATTAAATAGGTTTAGTTTTTAAGGGGTTTTGAGCTATGGGATGGGAGGGGAAACCTAAAAAGTAAAGGGGGGAGAGTGTGGTAAGAGCCAAGGGAAGGGGGGGGGTAATTAGGAAGATAGGGGGCAGGTCGGAGAGAGAGGCGAGAACGAGGCTGGGGGGACGCGAGGACAGACCTAAGAGAGAGGCCGGGTCACGACGACGTGTGAAGAAAGTAAGTCCCCGATGTAGTCGTTAGAGTAGGATTATGGGGGGGTGGGGGGGAAGTAGTTAGTAGAGCTGAAGTGAAAATACTTCAGTAAGCAGGATTTTATTGATGTCCCAATATGAGCTAGTCATTGGCAGTGTTTCTCCATTAACAGTATATCTATTCTAACCAATGCCAACATAATAGTAAGTAGTATGCATTAACAGTATATACATTAACTATTAACGGCATTAACAGTATAACCAATGCCAGCATAATAATAAATAGCATGCACCTTTACATGACAGCATGTATGCATTACACTCTGAACCTTGATTTAATATCTCAATTCAAAAACTTTTATAGGGAACCATTGGAAGTCTTAATTGTACTAAACTGATGATAAGATTGGAAAACACAAATTACTCTCATTGGACATGCATACCTACATTTGATACATTGACACTTCTACATAACAGTATTCTCTCTGTAGTAATAAAATCCGACGTGAGCCTTGAAGGCTTCGCCTCTTGTTATTATTATTATTATTATTATTATATTATTAAGTGTTTGTGAAGAAAGAATAAAATCATCTAGAAAAATCTTAGATTTTTGTTCTAAGAACTTGTGGAATACTTTTTGTTTTGTTCTTTAACAAGGGATTTTCTATAAAAGTTGGATAACTTATTGTTTTGTCAAAACATAGTGTATTTTCCTGGGAATTTCTTGTAAAATGGGATAATTTATTATTGAGCCAAAATCGGTATTCATCCGTTCTCTAAAACAATTTAATACAATGACAAAATCAATAGTCATCAGTTACAGGACATAAATCAACAATCACAGAATAATTAAAACCAATCCTAGTGCTTCTCTTCTTCTTCTCTTCTTCTTCTTCTGTGGTGGCGACCAACTTCTATTTACAGAAGTAAATGTACGCACTTAGGGGTTGTTGGGCTGCGATACGTCGCAAAATCGCGCTATGTCGCAGTTTGTGACATATTGCGCGGGGCGCCCCCGCGATTTTGTCGCAAATTGAGACATATTGCGTTATTGTGACATATTGCGATCGTTCCCCCGTCGTAATATGTCGCAATTGTGACATATCACGCAGGGGCCCCCCGCGATATGTCGCAAATTGCGACATATTGCGAACATCGCCGAATATTTTTTATTCAAATTTATTTTTCTTCATCAAAGTGACTTTCTTCATATTTCTGAGTGCAAATATAAGGGCAAAGTACAACAATAAAACGGATATTTGATTCCGAAGAAATAAAACTTGACCTTTACCCAAAAAAATATAATGTATGTTCTTCACCAAACTAGGATAATAACGCCAAAGTCAATAGGCCACAATCATAGTCATGAATAGAAATCAGATAATGAGATCGGCGATTAGTAAACAACTTGCGCTAAATTGAAAGAGCGACTGACTGGTTCATATCTTCAGCATACTAACCGCCTTGTGATTGTCTAATTTGTATTTATAAGAAGAATATCTAGAATTTTTTTTCAGATTAAGTCTAGCAAACTTCTTTTAAATGTTATAAGTAAACTAATAATTTCTCATTTTTCCTGTGGCACTATTAAAATAAAGTTTCTTTTCATTTCATACGAGTATCTCTGTGTCTCTTTCAGTCTCTATCTCTGTCTGTCTGTGTTTGTCTCTGTCTCTGTCTCTGTCTCTGTCTCTCTCTCGCCCTCTCTGTCTCTGCGTCTCTTTCTGAGTCTGTGTCTGAATCTGTCTGCTTACGTCTGTGTTTCTGTCTGTCTGTCTTGTCTCTGTCTATCTATGTCTCTGTCTGTCGAGCTCTGACTTTCTCTGTCTGTTTGTCTGTCTGCTTACCTGTCTGTATGCCTGCCTGCCTGTCTGTCTGTCTGTCCATCCGTCAGTGCGTCCGTCAGTCCGTCCATCCGTTTTTCGATCCATCGATACATCTACCATTCCTCTGCTTTTTCTATCTTATCTATCTCCCACGTCTCTCTTATACTTTTAATATTCGAGCAGGTCATCATTTTATGGATGTTTTCTGACATTGTAAGTGAAGCTCGAACAACGAATAGACAATTAACTGAAGCACTTTGGCATAGCTACATCAACAAGAAAGTACATGTATGAATCAATTATTCCTTTTCTTTTGCTGTTTTGCCCTTATATTCGTGTTAAGAAATGACCTGAAACCAACCAAATTTTCATAAAATATGTTTTTGAAAAGAATATCGGGCAATGTCCGCAATATGTCGCAATTTGTGACAAATCACGCACCTCCCCCATACTTTACATAAGACTCAGCGCAATATGTCACAATTTGCGACATATCGCGATTTTGCGACATATCGCGGCCCAACAGGGGTGTGACCAAAGGAGAAGAAAGAAAGAAAAAGAGAGGAGAAACAAAACAAAAATGCCTCAGGAGCCTACATATCTTAGTTCAGATAGATCTGTGCTGGGCTAGATCTTAGTATCTAATGCTGCGAACACGTCTTCCCAGTGCACTTACCCTCCCTTCTGAAGAAAGTGATGTCCTGGAAAGTGTAGACATAGGTCATGTCCAATATCCACCACGGGTAATGGTCATTACCATCGGTGTGGACGCAGTTGGGATGAACGTCAACGATGGTGTTGCAATCGTCATCTGAGGCTGCGCCATGAACCTTAGACAACATGCCGTTGACAGCGCCACAGCCGCCCAAGCAGGTCTTCCACGTCCCGCTGGATTCAGCAAACTTGTTGAAAGCCACGTTTTCTATAAGGGAAACAAAAGAGAAGTTTGTTGAAAGCTACTTATTCTGTGGGGATAATCAGAGGAATTTGTTGTAAGCTAGATCTAACTGGCTACTAACTAAATGCCTCACTAAAGGCACTACACGTTAACATATGTCGCCAGTTCTCCTTGACAACACAATGTTAGTGATAGTATCATCGACAGACTTCAATATTACAGCGCTATCTTTGCTACTATTTCGCAAAAGAACATCGTTCTATTTTTCTATCAATGATAGTATCATAACACGTAAAATAACCAATCGTTGCCCACCAAGACGACACAAACCCCAAGGGCAGACAACAAGCAATCATTAAACAAGAGGCAAAGCCTTCAAGGCTCACGTCTGATTTTTATTACTACAGTACACCCGGCTTATAGTAAAATGCAGGGGAGCAAGGCTTTTCCTTTACTATAACAGGTTTTTCTTATAAACGATGTTTGGATATAGTAAAGTTTTGATGATATTTTTTATCTTATCCGATGTTGTTTTTCAAAGTCAAAGCTAACGTAAAATACTAAATATAAACCCATCCTACCCCTTCCTCATATGGTTTGAGGTCCAAAAAGGTGATTGGGTTTATACATGGTATATTTCCCTGTGCACAAAACAAAACTAGCTGTAAAAGCATATAGTGTACAACCTCTAACTTCCAGAATCGCCTTTGAATCTATTCATGCATGCACATGCACGTGTGTGCGCACACACACACACACACACGCACCGTGACCGAACAGATTGCCTGCGGACATTTCACCTACGGACACTTTGCCTACGGACATTATGCCTATGGTCACCATGCTCACCGGACATTTTGCCTACTGGACATTATGCCTACAGACATTATGCCTGATAATAGATTATCATGCCTGCAATAAAATATCGCATTTTCATGATGCTACAGCCAAGCCCAGTTATAAGAAAATTGAAGGGAGATACATTTTACAGTGTAGAGTGGCACAGTGGTATCACGTTCGCTTCGTGTCAAGTAAACCCGAGTTCGAACCTGGGTACAGGGGATTTTTTCCTCTCATTCTGCACTAGGCCTTAACGGTCTGAACGTGGAGTCTTTCGGATGAGACGATAAACCGAGGTCCCGTGTGCCCATGCACTTAGCATACGTTAAACCCAGTGGCAACGAAAAAGTTGTCATTTGTTCAAAATTTACCCCCCCCCCCCCCCTCCCTCATCAGTGACAAAAATCGCATGCAAAAAAAAAATATAAAAAAAAATTGGGTGGCGCGCCTCTGGCAGCGACGCTCTCTCCAGGTGGGAGCAACCCGAATTTCACAGAGACGCCTCTGTGACTATAAAGTACCTAATACCTAATACCAAAAAAAAAAAAATTGTTTTCTTATATCCATGTTTTTTTATATCCGAAACTCGGATAAAAGAAAACATTTTGAAATTTTTTTCTTATAACCGAGTTGGGGGGGGGGGGGGGGGGGGGGGGGGGGGGGGGGGGGGGGGGAAGGGAAAAAAAAAAAAAGACAAAAAAATTAAATAAAAGACAAACAGAGACATAAAAACGAAGATACAAATGCTTTTACATAAATTGGTGCATGAAAAAAAAGGAAAAAATGCAAAACAAAGGAGGAAAAAAAGAAGCAAACCAACTCGCTTGAATGACATAATTTTCTTATATCCAAGTTTCCATTGCGGATGGGAGAAAAAAATTGCTTGCTTATAACCGAGTTTTCTTATAAGCGAGTTTCTTATATCCCAGTTTTGATCATAGATAAGAAAGAAGAAGTTCGGCAGGGAATTTGTTTTTGCTTCAATGTAAGCGAGTTTCTTATAAGCGAATTTGGCTGTATATATATTTTTTTCAGATTTTTTTTCTCCACTTATAGTAATGAGGGGAAATAAACATGTTTTTGAGTGCCTTTCAATTTCGTTGATGAAGGTGGGTAGAGGGAGTAGTGAGACTGTGACGTATACATTGATGACGTATTTACAAAGGTCAGGAAGAGGACATTTTTTTTTATTGTAACCAGGAGGAACCACAAATGACTTTACTATAGGAGTTTTTAAAAATATTAATTATAACCCAGACTGTGACGCATACATTGGTGACGTATTTACAAAGGGGAACCAAAAGTAACTTTACTATAGCAGGTTTTTGTTTGTGGCTTAAACCTATAACTCACTTTGTCGGTCGTTCGCACTTCAAATCGAGGCTACACTTCTGGCCGCTCTTTAAAATGATGTATTTTAAAAGCGTACAAAATAATAAACATATGTAATACAGACACTACAACAGACACGACGAGTATGCGGTGATTCTTTTGATGAGTATAAGTAGGATACATAGTTTTAAATGTTTTCCAAAAGATATAAAAAGTTACGAAATGGTGCAGAGATAACATTCTGGTTTACAGATTAAAATTATTGGAAAGCCAGGGGAGGTAACTCATGATCGGAGTGGTAAAAATAGACCGCGTGCCACAAACTATTGCGATTTCGCGCTTGCTTTATTATAACCGAGTTGCTACTATCCGAGGTCTATTTAGTAATAAAACAGTAGACCTTCGGCCGGGAACCAGTGCTTTCCTTTACTGTAACCGAAATTTCTTATAACCGAGTTTACTATAAACGGGGAGTACTGCATAGCAGGCATGGGAATTCCCATGACAATTCCCATGCCTGTATAGAGAGAATACTGTTATGTAGACACTTGTGCATCTGAAAACAGAATTAATTTTTATTTTACTGTGTAAATTAAATTACCCCTACCCCTTTCTTTAAAATTTAATTATATGTATGTTTATATATGCGCATGTAACATAGTGGAGCCCTATTTTTATTTTTGGCAAACAAGTAAAATTGAAAAGCATATTGACCAAGCTTTCAGAAAAACATAGTGACCAATACCCCCCTCCCACCCCAAACCCCCCACCCCCACCCCCGCCGGTGTAAGGCGGGGGGGGGTCTACGGACACCTGTAGTAGGCCTACAGTCTTTGCCTGTAGGTCTAAGCCTCTTACTCTTAGAAAATTAATAATTGAAGTTGCGTAATTCGTAAGGCCATACTCCTGATCTGTTACTGTTTTAAACTGATTGTTCATGCGATGAAAACTTGTTCAACATCATCTACATTTCTGTAAGATATTTTATATTAGTCCTAATATTTTATTTTCGTTTCGTTAATTTCCCTTCCCCCTCTACCACAAAGCAAAGGTCAAGGTCACAGCCAGCAAGCTCATCCATGTTTATCTTCCCCTGTACAGTCTTTGCACATGGTGATCAATCGTCTAGGCCTAACAAAGGATTCGTACGTCGAAGGCAGTGAAATCGACGAACACTGGATTTTCCGTATATTTTTTTTCAAGACTGATATGAATGTGGGCTAAATGTTAGGTACGTCGTCTTGATTATGAGGTCTTCTTTCCAGTATCTCCTACTCGGTACAACACAACAGTAATCTCTGCAACAAATGATTTTCTTTCTTTTGTTCCTTATCGATGTAGCTGACTGGTTTGATCGTCATGACTTGAAGGCTCACGTCAAAATCAAGTAGCCTGCTAACTTTAACCCTCTAAAATCTTATGTTTTTTTGAGAAAATGACAACGTTAAAGTTTCAGTGGAGAGTGAGAGTCTTCTTTAGTTTGAAGAGTGTGACTGAGTCAAGGTTAAAGGTTGCATAACCGTAATTTCTGCAACAAATGATTATCTTTATTTTGTTCTTTATCAATGTATCTGACTGCTTTGATCGTCGTGACTTGAAGGCTCACGTCAAAATCAAGTATCCTGCTAACTTTAACCCTCTAACGCCTTATATGTTTAGAGAAAATAACAACGTTAAGGTTTGAGTCAAGGTTAAAGGTCGGGGCCACGGACGCAACACACACACACACACACACATACACACAACCGAACATGTACGATACAATAGACTCACTTTGTTTTAAAAAACGACTGAGCCACAAATGGCAGCTATCTCGATTGATGGGAAAAGGTGCCGTTTCATTTCTTCTTCTCCCGTTGAGCATCCACAATCATCAGTTTGATTTTATGATGCTATATGCGGTCGATGTCCGAAGTGTTTAATGCAACTGTGATGTTCTTGAGTGTCAGATGCTCATGCCCTGTTGCTCCACGTCATCAGTGCCTCACATGAAGCATATTACCGTATCATACAAATTAACGGACATAATCGGTTTGTGTTTTCCTTTCTTTGCGTTCTCTACCGCCTGTTCAACGGTCAACAGCAATGACCACGCATATTGTGTGTGTGTGTGTGTGTGTGTGTGTGTGTGTGTGTGTGTGTGTGTGTGCATGTGTGTGTGTGTGTATGTTCATTTTTAAATGTTCATGCATGCGTGAGATTATGAGGGGTGTGACGAGGTAATGGGTTAACAGGCTAAGTCCCTAGGGAAGACTTTAGAAAATTTGCCTTTAGCCCACTTCTCTAGGGTATGGGAGATGAGCAACTTTCCCGGCCCCTTTTCATCTAATAAATTTATATTTGTGCCCGGGTTCTGGCTCGTATGGTTGTAAGAAATACAAGTGGGTGAATTGCTCTAAATGGCAGACAGAGAGAAGTAGGGTTTTACATGAAATTACAAGACTCCCACTCTCATCAGTCTGACCAAAGGGTTCAGGATTATTTGACACTTGTATTTTATTTACTCCCAAAATCTGCATAAGATTATGCAACAATAATAATAAAGCAGCTCAATGGCGCCAAAACAAAATATGGATAAAAAAACAATGAAATCCGAAAGGATTCACAAGACTTTTGTCTTTCTATAAGGTTCGCCCCATGCCGGAAGGGTTATTAATTATCTTCAGTGTCCGTAGGAAAGTTCCAGTGATTGGCGCGGTTTTATAAACTTAGCTCTTGGCAAGTTCCTCCGTAATGATCGGCGAGTGCTGGGGTGGCTGGGCTTGCTCATCAGGTGAGAGTAGCTCCCAGTCGTTCCGGTTACGGCTTCGCGGGATGGCACGGTTCAGGCGTGGTCTCCTCACGGATTCTGGGTGCGGGGCGTCTTTCCCGTCTTGGTGCTTGTGAGGCAGGGGTAATCTTCCTGCCCATGATGCCCTGCTGATAATCACAGGAGAAGGTGGATGTAGATCTCTATGGCTTAGAGACAAGGGGCTTCAGTCGGCAGGGAATTAGTGAATCCCAACCGGCTAGAAGGCTTCCCTTGTACAATAGCACTAGTTAATAAATAAACTGAATTTCAGTTAACAAACTGAGATCAGTAAAACATAAAAGGTGATCAATCCATCATCACTCTCCATCCAACACCTGGAAAGGAATGGTATCATAAAGTGCAAGATTGCGGCCCATAGGTTTCCTACTAAAAATAGACAAAAGGGTTAGTAGGCATAAACTCCGGTTCTGGTACCAAAAGTGTTCAAGTCAAAAACACACACACACACAAATAATCAGTGCACATAAATGGAATAGAATGTTTACCACTTCTTTTCTATAACATATCTATCTACTCCTTATTCATCATTGAACATAGGATCTAGATCAAAACTAGGGTCAAACAAACAACCAGTCTCAATCACCAGTCATCAATAATACTTACTAGTGGGCTTATTATGACAGGCTGGGAGTGTTGCTCTAGCTACGTTTCAGCGTCTTGTGTGACAACTTTTTCTCACCACTCCAATTATAGCCTTCACTTTCAAACAATGAAAGCCTGCTATTGGTTTATTACAGTCCACACGTCACAAGATGAGGTTCAAAATGTACAGAAGAATCACGCGCCGATTACATCCTTATCACGTGCCAACATTCAAATCCTTCTCGTGCTCGGAAAGGCAAAACCGTCTTCAAAGGGAATTGACCGTGGTTGTCACTTTCTCATGATTGGAAAGGACGAGGTGTCTTACAAAGGGAGCCGACTGTTGATATCACTATCTCGTGATGAGACGGTAGATAAGAGGGGGGGGGGGGGTGAAGGGAGATAACCTCTGTAGGGGTTACATGCCGACCGGGAACAAAGAGACAACTCCCTTACTCGGCGTTCTCTTTGAAGCGGCCGGGCAATTAACGTGGCGGCTGGTCGAGACATGAAAAAGAGAGGGGGGGAGGGGAGAAGGGGGGGGGGGGTGTAGATAAGAAATAAAGAAAGCGGGTCGCGCGGGACACTTACGTCACAAGGGGGTGCATGTGCGCGTGTGTGGGGTGGGTGGGTGAAGGTGTGTGTGCATGTGTTTGCGTACATGCGTGCCGGTGTGTGTGTCCTTGCATGCTTGAGCAAGTGTGTGTGTGTATGCGTGTGTGTGTGTGTGTGTGTGTGTGTGTGTGTGAGTGTATGTGTGTGTGTGTGTGTGTGTGTGTGTGTGTGTGTGTGTGTGTGTGTGTGTGTGTGTGTGTGTGTGTGTGTGTGTGTGTGTGTGTGTGTGTGTGTGTGCGCGCCTGCGTATGTGCGTGCATGTGTGACATTTCTTTAGTTCTTAATGTACTTTTGCTTTCAGTTTTGTTCTAAATATGCGACAATGTTTATCATTAATTTGTTTGTTCCTTTCTTCTAACAAGTATTACTGATGAATATGTGGGATAGGGGGTGGGGGGAGAATGTTGGACTAACGTTGGTGTTCATAATGTGTTTTCTTTATAATTTTCCCCATCACATTTATGAATGTAGGTATGTATGCATGTACATGTGCATACGCATGTATTTATGTATGTATCTGTCTCTCTATATCTTTTTATCTATGTAACTATGTGAGACCAGCAGTATGTGGCAGCAATGACTGAAAACCTAGCCTGGCAGGTCAATATTAGCACATACTTTTGGTACCACTGCTTTTACTCCCACATACTTGTAAGTACAAATACCATTAAACCCACAAAACACTTATGGACTATTGGCATGTGGGACAAAAAGCATTGCATTCTCATTGGTCCATGAACACAAACGGCAAGTACCGATTTGTGCTACATTGTGCCAAATGATAGCAAACAATGCCAAGT
This sequence comes from Phymorhynchus buccinoides, assembly GCA_017654935.2. NCBI lineage: Eukaryota > Metazoa > Mollusca > Gastropoda > Neogastropoda > Raphitomidae > Phymorhynchus > Phymorhynchus buccinoides. The sequence goes on along the minus strand of CM065685.1, from coordinate 2,904,014 downwards.
GTCAATGATTATGTCCACGTATAGACCAATGGTCAGTGACAATGACCAGAAGTCATTTTGATCTAAAAAATCAAATTTTGATTCTTGACAGCTTATTTCCTGTCACCAGATAATTTATGCACTTGTATAATGCAGATGACCAATGGTCACTGCCACTGAATAGTGGTCGCCTTGACTTAAAGCCACATTTTTACTATTTAACAGCTTATTAGTGTGTCATGAGTACTACTGTACCTTGTACAATGTAGATGACCACTGGTCAGTAACAATGACCAGTGGTCACTTTGACTTAAAATCAAATTCTGAGTTTTATGCATTGATTTTGACTAGATCTAGATCTACAGGGAACACACAATCATGGAACACACAATCATATTCTCATCACGTAGACCTATTCCACATACTGTGACCTGGGTACATCCCAACTAATAGCGGTCATAGCTACATAAATGTGCCCTGGCTACATCTCGCTAATAGTGCCCCTCCCCCCCCCCCCCCCCTCACACACCAATAAACAAATAAATAAATTTAAAAAAAAGAAGAAAGAAGGAGAAGAAGAAGAAAAAAAAGAAGAAGAAGAAAATGATTCCCAAGGACTCACTTTTCATATAAGTAGTTTATACTCGGTATACCTTTAACGTTTGACCTTGGCACGTGCTCAAGGACGTATGCAAATGAGGTCAAGGTCGAAGGTGACTGACATGAAAAGGTTACAGTGACCCGCAAGGTCATGAACCTGACCCTGGGTTGTTTTCCCTCTCCTGTTCTGCGTGCCAGAGTGAGTTCCTCCGGTGATACGCAAGCGGTATTGATTGACCTTTGCAAGAAGGAAGTTGGGTTTTTTATGGAACACCCAGGGCTGCATTACTACTTTTGTTGTTGTTGTTGTTGTTGCTCGCGCCACTGTTGATATTATAAATGTAGAGATAATATGGGGCGAGTGACCTTTTACCACCACCCGTAGTAAAGAAAGGTTGAATATATTATAGAGGGGAGAAGGGGGAGACTTGGAAAGAGACAAACATACAGACAGAAAGCAAGATAAAATCAATACTTATTACATGCATACAAACACATACACACGCATGTAGACACAATCACACATTCTATTAAGAGAGAAAGACAGTCAAGGAGCAAAATATAGACAGTTAGTGGGCTGAAGGGTAAGGAAAGAAGAACATTCCAGTTTAAACTCAAACAAAGGTTGGTTTATTTATTCTTCCCTTTTATTTTTTCATTTTTATTTTTTGCATTAAAGAGATTTCTGTCAGCGTGATGATGATGATGATGATGATGATTGTTTTGCTTGTAATGACAAATACAACTATACATGTTTTGTTCAATTTGAGGATGACAATCAATTAAAAATGTTCTTTATCAAACTAGGTGAGAATAGAGGCAAAGATGATGAATGTTACTGCTGCTGGTTAAAAAAAAAATCACACATTTGAAAGTGTTGGTTGATAGTGAACAAGTTATCATGATAGACACAAAAACACCAGGGTCTGTTTAAGCAACAACACTAAAACAGAGGGATAAACCAAATCTCAGACACCTTATCTTGAAAAGAGAGAACACATGTTTTGTTTTTTCAACCACTGCCACTCGCGTGACACAAACAAAACGAACAAGAGCATTACTGAACCTCATTACAAATCAAGCGGAATGGAGTGAATGCCATCAGACAATATTTTTCTTTTAGGGTACAGGAAAGTTAACCCTTTTTTAGACTGCAAGTAGGTTTGCATGCGCTGATGCGGGTTTAATCGAAACCCGCAGTTTTGACCAAATGTCGTTTCTTTGGTGAGGAGTGTGTGCAAATAGTCCTCAAACCGCAGCGCGTTTTGTTTGTGTGACAATCCTTTACTGGACAGTTTCGTTTTATTTTCTGAGGTGACAACGTAGGATTTGCTACATAGCACTACATAGTATCTCCTTCAAACTCGAGCTTGAATTTTCCGGGGCTCTTTTTGTCAAACTGATAGAATCGTTGACAGCATGCTCTGCCCCCGCCATCATCATCCAGCTGACGATGTTCTGGGCAATTGGGGGCTGGAAGCCAGTTATACATGTTTTGTTGGAACTCTTCTTTCAGTTCTGGTTTGACAAGTTCTTTGATATATTGGGAACTGAAATCAAGATAGAAACTGTCCGTGTCACTTTCTATGAGAGATAAATCTTCTCTGGGAAAATATCGATCCAAAAGGTCAAAGTAAAATTTGAGCATGAACATGGGGAGAGAAAAGCGGGTGTGTTTTTTCCTCAGTTTGATTTCGTACAAGTTGTCATCAAGCTGCGACAATGATACAAAGTGGGGGTTGTTGATGCTTTTGGCCGCCTCCTTTTCATTGCAAATTTGAATGGTTTTGAATTTTGCTTCGTTAGTAATAGTACGACAATACAAAGAATTTCCGAGAGTTTTGAAGCTTCCGGCTATGACCGCTTTTTGCGGATCGAGATCGGCTTCCCTCCTTGCTTGGATAACTTCATCTACGAACGTTTGAAAGCATGCTACGGGTTGGAACTGTACCACTTCGTATATACGAGTCACAAGCAAACCGAGCTCTAAGTAATATTTGAGGAGAGGAGTCATGAGCAGAATGTCTTTGGCCCACAGACTACTGATGAGAGACCTCCTAGGTTGCTTCATGTACCCGTGCTTTTCCGCATACTCTTTCATGTAGGGATCGATGTCCTTTAGCAAAATGTCTACATTTGTGAAAATCGGACACATTTCTTGAAATTTCGGTTTGATGCGTTTTGGTGTTAAAATGTCCATGCGCAGCATACCGAACATTGTACCACTTTTGACGAGGTCTAAAATTGTGACCATCGACATGGGACCAGGAGAGAAAGCGGGGTCGAAGCGACTCTGAAAGTAAGATTTGACTTCATCATTTTCTCGTCTGAGTTTATTCCAGTCACACTCACGCATGACTATTAAATTGTAGCCGAGGCTACGAATGTAACTATGAATTTTTTTCGTCTTTTCTGCTTTTTCTTTGAGATGTTTTTGTGTCTTTTCGTCCGTGGTTCTGACACATCTACACCCTCGTTTCTGCTTGTATTTGTGCGTTCCACGTTGAAAACATTTGATCTCGGTCGAGATAATCCCACAACTTTTCTCCCAAACTTTCTATGTAGCATCGTTCGCAATCCCCCTTTTCCGTTTTTCCTTCCTTGTTCTGAATGCTTTGACGAAACAAAGGCAGTAGTTTCTCCACAAAATGGTCGACTACATTGTTTTTTAATTCTTCGGACAACGTCAGCGTGGAAGGTTATGCGGGTGAAACGCGGACAACAACGTTCAATGTCCAGGTA
>CM065685.1:2846703-2900193 GCA_017654935.2 Phymorhynchus buccinoides | reverse complement strand
CGACCTTCAGCGAGGGATGTTGAGCAGGCGCACTGCAGTTGGGAGGTAGGACCGCCGAAACCTAAACCTGTCTGTTCTGGCGCTGAAACTAATCAGCCGCCCTGACCTTCCAGACATCTGTCCCTGCAACAACTCGCACAGAGGAGGGTGACTGGGGTCACCCTGGATGGCCCTCAACCGCCTGACTGCCCTCCGCTCATACAGCTCCTGGAGGCTGGTGACTGGGCTGCCTATCAGCCTGCTTGAAGTCTTAACGATCTTCGACAGCCTGGCCTTGTCGTGCTCCTTGAGGCTGCCGAAGGAGCTGAGGAAGTTGTAGGTGAGCACCGATTCGACCGTTGCTCCGTAAAAGAGCTTCAGCAGTTTCGGGCACACCCCATATTGATGGTAGCTTGCCGATTGCCTCTCCTCTGCAACAACTTGAACTTGCCTTTCCCCCGAGACATCCATTGATAATTTGAAGAGCTGGTACAAGAGCATTTCCTGTAAAACAATCACGAGACACTTTTTACCATTTATCCTAAATTATGTATCTACTGATCTAGCATTCATTAATATCAAAAGCAACCATATACTACACTTCCCGCCCAAACACACACACACAACACACACGCACGCACGCGAACACGCACGCACACACGCACCAGGGCTCCCAATTGTCCTGCAAAACAAGGGGTCCCAGGGACTCCTTCACTCATAGCATAGAGGGTCCTAGAGGCGGGATAGAGGGTCCCAGTGGCATAGCGAATGCTAAAAATATTATTTTCTAATCCATCCCTGGGAACCCCTGCACATTCTTTCAGAGGGTCCTGTAGAATGTTAGTGCTTCATAGACCCCCAAATGGGGGTCCCTGGGAGCCCTCCACACACGCGCACACACACAAACACAAACAGCATACATTTTAAAAAAAGGCAATCTGTCAAAAACTAACAATTTGTTCATAAGCTAAAATTCATTTATAAACTGAACGCCACTTGAAATGGTGCAGCCATTGTAAAGATCAATATCAGTCTGAAAGAAAAACATGAAAAACAAATTGCATCAATAGGTTTTGACTGGTCTTCTTCTTCTGCGTTCCCAGGCCATATGGCCATAATGGGTAAGGTACGCATGTGTCCGGTTATCAGTTTTCACTGGTCTACGTTCTGCGTAAAGCTGACACATTCCGATTTCGGAGGAGCTCAAAGAAACATTATTTGAAATATTTTGTTTTAAAAGGCAGGAGAATGGGCCAATAAGGCAAAACAAAATGAAAATGTTGGTTTCCTGTGTCCCTACCTACCCTAGTTTTTGGCTGCCGACCCTAAACTTTTTTTGATGAATGGGGAAAAATAAAAATAAAACGAAAGTAAGCGAGCAAACAGAAATTTAAAACATTATAAGTGCAAAAGTATACTGCTTTGTTTTATTAAAATATATAAATATATTCACACACATGGACCGAACACAAGATTAAAAAAAACCTAAACAAGGGCGTCGCTGAGCGGCAGACATGTCCGTCACCAGCAATGCCACGCACTTGCGACACCCCGTAGAGTGTCACATCCTGACACAAAATTGGAAGGGATTCTGTCTTCTAGTTCACGAGATACAGCTTGAAGAAGAAACATATAGCGCAAAGAAGGAAATTTCGGTTTTCAAGGTCACACTTCAAGGTCAAGGTCTGCATGGTGATAATTTATGCTCGGATGTTTTCTTCTCTAGGGCATACAATACCACACACAATCTGAAGCGCTTCTGTCAAGTACCAATGTGGAAAATATGGCTTAAAACCCAATGTGTAGACCCCTACCACGTTCAAGGCCTACTGATCGCCCGGACCGTGACCTTGATCGTGATCGGTATGCCACCATCAGAACGGGCATAAGCCAAAGTACCTTCATGCCAAATTTGAAGACTCTAACACTAACGGTGTGGGAGTTATGGCCCCTGAAAGATTTTCGGTTTTCAAGGTCATACGCCAAGGTCAAGGTCACGACGGCAAACTGGTTTGCGCGGATGCCTTCCTCTCATAGTGACACACCAGCACACAAAATTTGACGAGATTCTGTCAACCCGTTCGAAAAATATCCTTGGGACAGACAGAAGGAGAACAAAATGACCCTCCGATTTTCAGGCTCCAGCGATCTTTTTGACCTTGACCTTGACCTTGATCGGTATGCCATCATCAGAACGGGCATAAGCCAAACCACCTTCATACGAAATTTCAACATCCTATGTTGATCGGTGCCCGATGTTGATCAAGGTCACGACGGCAAAATGGTTTGCGCCGATCTCTTCCTATTAAGGAGGCACACCTTCACACAAAATTTGACGCGATTCGGTCAAGCGGTTCGGGAGATATCCTTGGGACAGACAGAAAACAAAACAAACAAACAAACAAACAAACACACAAAAATACAAACCAGCCCATCGCAAAGTCCGTTCACCTTCGGTGACGGACAAAAAACTAGTACCTACCTACCTACCCTATTTTTCAAACTGATGAAACCCCAAACATATTTTTTTGGGCCTAAGTCATATAGTAGATGATAGAAAGCAAAGGGAAAAGGCAGAGTCAAAGAGAGTGGCGCAGATTAGAGGAAGTTACAAGCACAGAACTTCCAGAAGGTGGGGGAACTATTTTTACGAAAGATCCCCCCGGTATTCCCACGGTCGTCCAGCTCCCCGTATGGAGGCACGAGGCATCCACCTACTGCCCCAACTTGTCTTCTGACATTCCTTTCTATTCCGCGGTTGAAGTTCTGATACAGAGAGAGACAGACAGAGGGGAGGGTGTGTGTGTGTGTGTGTGTGTGTGTGTGTGTGTGTGTATGTGTATGTGTGTGTGTGTGTGTGTGTGTGTGTGTGTGTGTGTGTGTGTGTGTGTGTGTGCGTGTGTGTGTGCGTGTGCGTGCGTGCGCGTGCGTGCGTGCGTGCGTGCGTGTAAAACCACCAAATCGTAAATTTAACAGATGCATTTTATTTAACATTTTTAAGTGACCTGTTCCATCTATGCTGAGCCAACCATAGCCATCCAATTCCAATGGCACTTACTGTTCACAATCTGGATAACTTGACAATCCTTTCTGACATGCACTTGTATGAAGCAGGGCAGTGCAGGTTTCACCTAGATTTTGATGCAAACCTGTGGAAAAAAAGTAAGAATAATTTTAGTATTTCAAACTCCACAGTCCATAAATGTGGGTCTGGGTGATCAGTCAGTTAAAGCACTGGCAGTAGGAAAGCTGTCTTGCCGTTCGTATCTGACCTAGTCAGTCTGTCAAATCAAAGTAAAAAACATCAGACCCATGGGTGAAAGAAAAACATTCTCTCAATCGGATCCTGAAATGACACATTTCAATGTTCTCTGAATCTTCGCAATCCTGAAGTGGAGGCCACATTAAAAATAATTTTTAGTGTGTGTGAGTCAGTGTATGCACTATACAGGATGGGTGGAGATAGTGTTAAATTCATCTATTACCTTGTTTTAATCTGCCATCAATTTTGGTACGAACGTTTGATTTTATAAGACTGATTCCGGATGACAAGATGGCCAATCCTGAAGACTCTTTCTGTCAGCTTTTTCAATCCTGATTTCAGGAGCATGCCTGAAATACTTTCACCCTTGCATTAAAACAAATTGGTTCCACACATAATTATACAAATAAGGGTCAATGTTGACAGCTTATAAACAACACAGCACCTTCAGATAAAAAAATCAATCAAAAGAAAAGAAATCGCAACAAAATCTGATCATGCTTAAAATAAGTTGAGACACAAGTATGATTTTTATGAAACTCATTTTCAAACTATCGATAGGGAAGCATACTTTTGTGACCACATACCGCTGGTCCCACAGCAGTTAGTATCACATACCATTAGACCCACAATACATAATAGGCGCTTAATCCCACATATGTTCACACAGTATCAGTATGTGGTACCAGTGGTATGTGGGAATATAGATTTTTTTCTTTATTCATACCGTTAGTCCCACACTGGTTATTTTTAGACTTACACCCAGTTTGCGTCATCAGGAGAATGAATCGAATTTAGAACGAGGATTTTGCTGCATTTGTACGTATGTTTCAATGAAAAATGCTTTACCATTATAAGTTGGGATGTACCATGGGCACAGTGTGACCTGTATAAGAGGGGATGCGGCCTGGGCACTGTTATGTAGCTTTGACCACTATTAGTGGGGATGTACTCTGGACATTGGTCATACCTGTATTAGTGGAGGTTACCTTGGGCACGGGTATACAGCTATTACCACTATATGCGCCCTGTAGCCTACATAGTAGGATGGGCGCTATATAACTTTTCCTCATTATTATTATTATTAGTGAGGGTGTATCCAGGCCACATTTATGCAGCTATGACCGCTATTAGTGGGGATGTATCCAGGCCACATTTATGCAGCTATGACCGCTATTAGTGGGGATGTATCCAGGGCACATTTCTACAAAAAACCTGCTATCAGTGGTGATGTACCCTGGGCACAGTATGTGGAATTGGCCTACGTAATAAGAATATGATTATGTGTTACCTGTAGAACTAGATCTAGTCAAAATCAATGCATGAAACTCGGAATTTGATTTTAAGTCAAAATTACCACTGGTCATTGTCACTGATCAGTGGTCATCTACATTGTAGTACTCATGACACACTAAGAAGCTGTTAAATAGTGAAAATGTGGAATTTACGTCCAAGCGATTACACATGGTCAGTGCAGTGACCATTGGTCATGTGCATTATACAAGCGCAAAAATTATCTGGTGACAGGAAAATCGATTTTGATTCTTAGATCAAAATGATCACTGGTCATTGTCATTGACCACTGGTCTATTCGTTGACATATCGACACTGGCACTGTTTGGTATCATTTGGAACAATTTAGAACCATTCGGAACTAGTTGGATACTCACTGTAACCGTCTGCGATTACTTGGTACAATCCGGTATCATTTTGGTACCACTTGGCACCATATATCATTTTGGTACAGCCCAGCACCATTCAATACCATAATTGTGTGGGTTTAATGGTATGTGTGCTTGCAAGTATGTGGTAGCAAAAGTATGTGGGGATATTGATGTGCCAGGCTAGGTTTTCAGTCAGTGTTACCACATACCACTGGTCCGACAGCAGTTAGTACCACATACCATTGGACTCACATACCGGTATGTGGGACTAGTTGCACTTTAGTCCCATTGCCACTAGTCCCACAATTATGATATAAATTTGAGTGAAAGCATGCACTAGGTATCACATACCGTTGGTACCACAACCATTAGTATTTAGTACCACATACCTTTATCACATTTTGTGGTAATAGCGGTATGTGGGTACAATCGTTGTGGTACCAATGGTATGTGGTAACAAAATTATACTTGCATCGATGGAATTGTAGACACCAGTCTAGTCTTCAAAAATGTCCCATCAATCAAGTTCATCATGCTATTTATCAATATCACTTATCAGTCAAAATCAACATGGGGTCATATTAATTCCTTTCTGGTATTAACCGACAACTAATTGGTTTGCTGGATCAGTAGAATATGACCAACCACCTCTAATAGACTGAATTATCTGTTCATTCTGTTGGTGTTTATAACACACACCCCCCCCCCCCCCCCCCCCCACCCCCCCCCCCACATCTGCTCAACTACTTTTTTTTTATTATTGTAGTTTTCATTAAATAGATCTGGCAGTTTGAACCAGAACGGTTTAGGCTACATAGACTTAGATCTAGTAGATCTTGACAATTATCTTTACTTTATAATAATGTATAAGATAGAATATTATCTATTCAAGATGAACAACCAAAACGCAATATTATCTAGACTGCTTTTCTTCACGTTTCAACTTCTAGATCTAGAAGAGTAAAATAAATTAGACCATGTATCATATTTGTAGATCGCATTCTTAGGAATGAAAGATCAATGGCAGAGCAACCAAGATAATCCTACCAAAAACGTATGTTTAAGAAAATGAAGAAGATATATACTTGCCTGATGAGTAACTACAATGTAGATCTAGTCTACATGGTGTAGTCTTGTTGGGCTTCTGCTCGCCAACATACTGACATAAGGCTAGCACAAAAAAAGACTCCCAACTACTCACTACTGAAAGCTTAGTTTTCTTCTTTCTTGTTCCAACCTCGGGCTGTAGAATTCCATGACAAGTTCCTACTTGGCATAGGCCTACTACCCAGTACTCAGTAGGCCTAGACTAAAATCGTACAATCATAGAATGGAGAAACTGAGAGGGACATGTGAGGCGAAGTTGCCTACCATTTGATTCTGAATCAGCTATTCTCAGAGCGCGACTGGCAAACGTCATTTATCTGCACATCTTTACGTCACCGTTGATGTCTGATGAAAGTGTTCTTTCTTTTGCAATCTGTTTAAGTCAACATCAGAGTCACGGTCCTTCTACTGTACTGAGATTTTCGATGAAACTATCGTCTGCTTTTCAGAGGGAGAGGCTTCCTGTGCCATGCACACTGATTGTATCATTATTATCAATTTGATATAAGGTTTCTGATTAGCGTTCCCTCTTATTCCCTCTTATAAATCAAAAGACCCGTATGTTCATATACCGGAACTAAAAATCCCAGGTAAAAATCGAGGTTTTTGAGGCGTTATTTATCGGTTACCACAGCAAACTGGGAGTTGTGTTTTTTAAAGGGGGTGTTGTTTCGGTGATCTATACGCGTGTCTGGGACAGAGACGTCCAAACGTGGCCCGTCTTTAAGTTCAGTGTGCTGGTTGATTGCTGTGCCTGCGATCAGACACAGCCCTCCTGAACTGGCTGGCCGACGGCATGGTGACTATATTGTCTGGCAAGCTGTTCCACTCGGTTATTGTCCGTGGAAAGAAGGAATTTTTCAAGATGATGGTATTTGATCTCTCAACCACAAAGCACTGGCTGTTGTTTCTGGCCATACTAGACACCACGTTAGTTGTTATGTGGTCCTTCTCTAGGCGGGGCACTATTCTTCTGTTTGTCTGGGCCACAGGTTTGAGGAACTGTTCTGCTGGTAAAGCTAACATCTCACCCCTGATGATCTTAAAAAACAGGATGAGGCGTTGTTCTTTCCTCTTGGTTTGTAGTGGAGGTAGTTCCTGTTGTTGGAGCATGTTTGAGATGCATCCAGGGGTGCAGTCTTTGTAATTCTGGTTGATGAAGCGAGCCACACGCCTCTGGATGCTCTCCAACCTGTCTATATCTTTCTGGAGGTGCGGGTCCCAAACTGACGCACTATACTCGAGGGTGGATTGCACCAGGGAGATGTATGCTGTGCGCCTACGTTCAGCTGGGCAGCAGCGTAGATTGCTGCGCAAGAACCCTAGAGTCGCACTTGCCTTTTTGACTATGTTATCAATACAAAATCTTTAATATGTCCTTGTTTCAAATCCGTCGGAGGCCAAGTTTAAAATAGTGGGCAACTTTCAGTAGAAAGTGATCTTTGTAGGTACCATCAGCTTGTTTTCATGTTCACCCCATAGCCTAAGTTTAGCTCATAAGGGCAATGCCGTCACTTGGATAAGGCCAAAGATATGACGCGCAGGGGTACCTGGTATATGAAAACTAAAACTCAAGTTCAAACTGTTTTATTATGTCGTAAAATCATCTTTAAAATGATGGGCACAAGAACACTAAATAAAAACAACGAAATGAAATATTATCAAAGGTAAATTGAAGTAAAAGTAGCAAAGTTAGCTAGCACGCTTTGCAACCAAGTAACCCGTGAGAAATGGACTCACCCTTGCGGGAAAGACCCACAGGAAGTTTACCTTTTATTTGACCTTAGCAACACGTGTGTTCTGATTAACGATACTGCATCTCTCTTGAACTAAAACCACAATGGTTGTTCGATTAAACTACCATGTGAGTGACTGAAAGCAGAGTAGATGTTGACAAATCCTAATCCTTTGATCTCGACCTTCCGTGCCGGCAGTAACTTCTGGATGTCACGAAAAACCCAAGCGTAACATTCCGCCTAAAGATGATTAGCACAACTCGCCTAATCAGCCTAAATAGGTTATCGTGAAACAGCAAACAGAAATCGAAATGACTGTGAATGTTCATATTTTAATGCTCCACGTGCATTCAATCACGTATTTGCAAAAGAAAAAAAATCTGATCATCACAAATGTTCACAAGCTAAATTCCCAAACTGAAATTCACCTCGCAGTTTATTTTTCAATTGCAGTCTTCGTGTGTCAATGCGTCAGATAACATGGCAAATATACAGTTTGTACCGTCTGTACGTGGAGGCATCAACTTTGTTGTCATTAATTTCAAATTCCGTCTGCAATTGATTTTTGTTTTTCAAATCAAATCAAATCAAATTAAATCATCTTTATTATCTCATAACTGAGAAATTGCAGTCAGGTGCACATAAGAAACACAACAATAAACACATTTATCAACAACAATTAAATAATATAAACAAATAACTAATAACACTGCAATGTTGTAATTAACAAACTGGACGAATACGAACAATTACTCCAGTAAAAGCAGAACGCATTTTTTAAATACATTTAAAATCAAGACATAATCAGCTTTAACACACAAAAAAGCTTAAAGTGCAGCAATACTAGTATCTACACCATCTCTACACAGACAATTTAGTCAAGGACATACACAGCAGTAATATATTGTAGAACAAGGGGACTACAAATAGGCTTGCACAAATTCAATCCAAAGGAGATGGACAGGCTGCTCAGCAAAACGATCAGTCGATGCAGTGCATTAAGTGTTCAACAGATGAATTGATCTTGGTAAGAAAGTTTTCTGTGCTCTTATTTTCAGTTTTAGAGTTCTGTATCGACGGCCCGATGGTAACATTTCATAGTATTTTGCCAGAACATGACTGTTGTCATTAAGAATTTTCCTGACTACCTGTCTGTCATACAACTCTTGAATACCACTCTGCCTTGCACCCACAACCTTACTGCACACCTTCACCATATCACTCAACACACGCTTACTTTTTACACTCAAGCTTCCATACCAACAGATAAATGACACAGTAAGAACAGATTCAATGCAACATCGGTAGTAGGTTTGAAGAATATCTGAACAGACACCAATATTCCTTAGCTTCTGTAAACAAAAGATCCTGGACTGACTCTTCTTATGTATATGCTCAATGTGTTTATCAAAAGTAAGTTTCTTGTCTAAAACTGTGCCTAGGTATTTGTACTCATCAATTCTTTCAACCGTTTCACCATCGATTTCCAAATGTGGCACTGGCACTGGGCTTCTACCAAAATCTACAAGCAGTTCTTTTGTTTTAACAACATTTAAATCCAGATAATTATCTTTGCACCATGAACAAAACCTTTTGACTTCACTGAAGTACACAGACTCAGAGTTTGACAAATCTTCGATGGCAGAATCATCTGAGTATTTAATGACAGGTGTTTCTTCAGTGCCTCTGCAGTCATGTGTGTACAATGTAAAAAGAACGGGGGACAAAACTGTACCTTGGAGGAACACCTGTAGAAGTGGAACGTTCTGAGGAAATTGCAGATTGAAAGCGGACAGACTGAGTTCTAATGCTTAGGAAATTGGTTATCCAGAGAATGAGCTTGGGGTTAACATTCAGGTCTAATAGTTTCTGGGCCAGTAGATGGGGCTGTATTGTATTGAAGGCAGAGGAGAAATCGATGAATAAAATACGAACAAAAGAGTTGGGGGTATTTAAGTGAAGAAAGGCATTGTGAAGAAGGGTCAGTATGGCATCGTCTGTTCCTCTACACCGTTTGTAGGCAAACTGAAAGGGGTCAAGGAGTTAGTTAGTGAAAGAAAGAAGGCGGTGAAGGACAATCTTTTCAAAACATTTCATGGCAATAGACGTTAAGGAATCAGGGCGGTAATCGTTCAGTGTGGCAGGGTTCTTTTTCTTAGGGACAGGAGTAACTGTAGAATTTTTCCAGATACATGGTACAACACAATCACGTAAAGACCAGTTAAATAGAGAGCAAAATACACCACACAATTGAGAACATCATGCTTTCAAAAATCTTCCACACATATTATCTGGCCCCACAGCTTTCCTCACATTTTAGGTTCTGAAATAAGGACTGAACATCTCTTTCTTGAACCTCAAATTCATTATCTTCACTTGCATTGATAATTTTTTCTCTTAACTGTGACGTTACCCCGTTTATATCTCCCTCTAGATCATTTATTTCAAACCGACAATAAAAGTCATTTAGCTCATTAGAACAATCCTTCTGTTCTTCTCTTGTCATTTGGCAATTTGCTGTTCGTTTCTTTGATTGGCCAGTTAGAGTTCGAAGCCCATCCCATGCATCTAAGATTCTGCCTGTCTGAAACTGCTGTTCTACTTTCTCCTTATACTCCCTCTGCCCCTTCCTTAACTCCCCTCTAAGTTTAGATTGCACCACTTTTCTTTCTCTTTTATCTCCTGTTTGAAAGGCTACTTTCTTCTCATTTAAAACTGATTTAATAGACTGGAAATCCACGGTTTGTTGTTGGGGAAAATCTTTATAGTCTTTGATGGAATGATCATATCTTCACAAAAACTAATGTAAGAAGTAACAACATCAGCAGCTTCATGCACGGTTTCACAGGAATCAGTCAGCACACTCCAGTCAGTAGGCCTACATTCAAAACAACCTCTCAATTCATCCACACTCTCGGTCGTCCACTCTTTGACGCTATTTTTCACCACAGGTTCAGTTTGTATTTTGGGTCTATGTAGGCAGGGATAAGTTGCACGGTGTCGTGGTCGGAAGCACCCACTGGTGGTAGAGGTAGAGATCTGTATGCATTGGGAATATTGCTGTAACATAAGTCAATAGTCTTCTTCTGACGAGCAAAACATGTCACATACTGTTTAAAAGAAGGTAGAGTTTTACGCAAGTCACAGTGATTAAAGTCACCAACGATGAAGCAGGGGGCATCAGCAGAAATCAACTGTAGCTCTCTGACGACAGCAGCTATCTCCCTTCCGGCGCGTGCAGCAGAGGTCTTGTCAAACACAGGGGCATACACAACTGTCAAAAAGACACGACCAAACTCGCGAGGAAGATAACGCGGCCTGAGAGACACAGAGAGCAGTTCAATGTCTTGTGTACACACACGCTTCTTTACGGTTACATTCGCACTATCACACCAGCTTTCATTCACATATAAGCAAACACCACCACCCATTTGTTTTCCCACTTTCTCACAGTCTCTGTCAACTCTGTACGGCACATCAAAACCATTAATTGCAACATTCTCATCACGAACTTTGTCAGTCAACCAAGTTTTATCAATATGCTGACATTTTTATACTTTCATCGATTTTTATAAAGCGCTAAGACCTTGTTGGAAATTTTAGGTGAAGTATTACATATGATAAGCACTCGATAATGATTAGGCCAAGTGTGATTAGGCGAGATGTGATAAGGCGAGATGTTGTTAGGCGAAGTGTAATTAGGCGAAGCGTGATGCACCGAACCTGAATGACTGAGGAAGCGAAGAGTAAGGCCTACTTGTCCAGTTCAAGGCTTTAAAAATGAGGAAGCAAAGAGTAATAGTGCAGTTGGTAACAGGCAAAAATAGCTTGGATGTGGACACGCCGGACAAAAGTACCAAACTTTGTGTATCACTTCTTTAGACCCTAATGAACACTTTTAGACATGGCACGCTTAGAAATGAGGTATGGCTCTTGGTCACGTGACGTCATTTCCTTTTGCAGCTATTGATACTAACAAATCTCTCAATTGTGCCAAACTATAACCATTTTAGTACCTGTTAAGGTCTTTATAGGGGTTTTCGAATGTGCTAAATCCATTTCTGACACAAACAATGAGATAAAAAGCCATCTGAAATGATGTTTTACATATTTTCATCAGATCAAAAAGCCGTCAACGCCACAAATTCTATAACCAGTCCTAGAACTGTCAATGCAAATGTCACACCCATTTCAGTTTATTTTGTGCACTTGCACTTGCACATCTGTGTGCATCCCAGTCCAAATTTTCCACAGGTGCATCTCCTACAACCACTGTCACTTTTACAGTTGCACTTCACCAGCTCCGAGCAAGCTTTAGAAGCTGCAGGCAGTGTTGTCCAAACAGGTGTCACCGACTTGCTGTCCTCGTCAAACTTCCACCCCCAGTCTTCTGGGGAAGGGGCTTGCTGTTGTGGTTGGTGACTTGTGGCCCATATTCCAGTCTGATAGGATGCTCGCTTTGCATGTTGTAGCAAAGTGTCTTGTGTTGGTGGAATGGCATCCATAGACTTGTTCTTCTGGCAAAACGTGTCTTTGCGAGTCTCATTGGTAGTGAGCTGAGCTTGTCTTGTCATGCAGAACAACAGTGTAACGTTCCAAGAGTTTGAAGTGTTCTTTGCTGATGTCCAGTTCTGTGAATGGACACTCAGCCATGCGCTTGAAGGCAGAAGTCACATCTGGGTAACACTTCCATGCTTCCAAATCTGTTTTCTTGCCTTTCCCCAAGGAACAATGAGACAGAATCACAACCTGTGAAACTGTGGAAAGCAGGCAAGGCAACACACTTGTCTTCTCCGAGGGCCTCAGCAATGCTATTGGTGTGGATGTAGGTGAACTTCTTGCCCACTCCAAAAGCCACCCAAATGTGTGCTCTTCAGAAGATTGAACTTCCCAATCAGGATCATGATTACAACAGTGTCAACAGTCCGCACCAAGCTTGTTGCAGCACTAGTTTGCAGGGCACCTTGTAAGTGAATGACCATTCTGGTGTCAACCTCCTCATGTTCACATTCTGACATGCTTCGGCTTGACCCCTTGATCACAGTTCCCTGTCTGTGAGTGACAATGACCTCCTTCGCTGGTTAAAAGTCAGCCTTTGCTATCTTGTCTGAGAGGAATGCAAACAGCTCTTTCTTGACGTCTAGGTCTCTCAGGAAATCGTGCCATTTTGGGGGAATCTTGTTCCGGCTTTGGACTTTTCTTCATGTTCCTTTTCCTCTCTTTTCCCTTGTTGACTCCTTGATGCTGCTCTTTGTATACGTGTCCCAGACGACATCCAGTCTTTGAGCATTCTCTAACTGATCTCGAAGATATGGAAGAAGCACGGCATCAGCATATATTCCTCAAATGTTGTGATGCCACCAGTTGGCAAGAAGTGGACAACAGCCGCACCGTCAACAACTTTTACATCAAAGCTGCTTGGGGGCTCTTTCTCAGAGGTCTCTCTCTCTAGAGCTGCAACAATGTCAGGTTGAACCTCAAGAACGTTGATACTGGGGCATCTGTCAGAATCTTCAGCTTCTTTAATGTGCTGAAGACATGCTTCAATTTCCTCATAACAGAGAAGTTGAATGATCAGATGTGTTGCTTTCAGCCTGTGTTGTCTTGGTAAGGCAAGCCAGCCGATCAGATTTCATCCCAAGACGCAGCTTGCCTCTGCCAGAGAGCGCAGGAGGGCATGGGTGATTTTTCATGCATGCACGTCTCTATGCTGTGCCACAATGTACAGTCGAGAGAACAGGTCCACATCTGTCCTCAGTGTTGCGATCTTGTCAGCTTGCTTCGTTTTCACTTTGGGTGCTGATGACTTGAAGAGTGGCAGATAGTTCTTCTTGATTGTGTCATGGATGGAGCGTTTGCAGTCTATTAGCACAGCTTTTGTGTATTCTTCAAACTGCTGCTTCCCGAGTGACTCCACATTGCGAACTGTGTTTGTGACTGATTCATCCAAAACATCACAAGTGTCCAAGGTTCAGGAGAACTATCTAAGAATGGGTTGCCCATTTCACTGATAGTCTGGATGAGATTCAGTGTGCTCTGTTTGAAAGCCTTCTGAGTGGCTAGTCCTTGTTCATGATGAAGCTGGTTTTCATTGTCATCTTCTTTGAGAAGGTCTGTCTCAACTCTGTTAGGAGTCGTGCTTGCTCTGGGCCAGCAAGCATCCACTTTCGAAAGGCTGAATGAATTTCAGTCAATCCAAGGGCACCACCTGCACCTTTCACCATCCCATTGTTTTGTTCATGAGCGTGGTCGAGGGGTAAGGCTGAGAACCGTTTGGTAGGTTTTTTAGATGACCCAGTTTCCATTATGCACAAACTCTTCCATGATGGAGGCAGGCAAGGTTTCCATGTCTCTGATGTACACAGGGATCCAACGCGCATAATTGAAGTGTTCAAGCGCAAAGAACCACAGGGCCAAAGCCTTCAGGATTTCCACATAGAATTGGAATTTTCCAATACGATGAGCTCGAACGAAGATGAGAACCATGAGTTCTAGTCAGAGCACAGTATCCCAGTACTGGAAAGTTGGGCTCTTCTTGACCATTTCCTGTCTCCACGCATACAAACCCACACTTAGACCCAAACTATAGATAATTTGAGACAACTTTGGTCTCCATAGGAGTTTGTTCAGTGTCACAGTGCAATACAATGAAATGACGTCACGTGACCGGAAGCGCGTGACTCAGATTTAAGCGCGCCACGTCTACATGTGTTCATTGGGATGTAAAGAAGTAACACACAAAGTTTGGTGCTTTTGTCCGGCGTGTCCACTTCATTCCTTTTTCCCACTTCACTATAAGGCCTACTTATCAGGCAAATAGATCTAGGCTTGATTCGATGCGCTCGCGCTTCCGTGTGTGTGTGTGTGTATGTGTGTGTGTGTGTGTGTGCGTGTGTGCGCGCGCGTGTGTGTGTGTGTGTGTGTGTGTGTGTGTGCGTGTGCGTGCGCTCATGCGTGCGTGCGTGCGTGTTTGCGCGCACGAGTGGGTGCGTGCGTCCGTGTGCGTTGTATGTGTGCGGGAGGGGTTGGGTATGTTTGAAATCAAAATGTATACTGACCACCGCAAACATACAATACTATGTGAATAACGCAAATAAGCTATTAAGAATATAATTGAAGTAATGCAACATAAACGGTTGTGTGTGTGTGTTTGTCAAGTCAAGTCAAGTCAAAATGATCTTTATTGACGATAAAAGAGTAAGCTTGATAAAGCTTCTTTTTTTTAACATCCTGTCGTCATCCTGTGTGTCTGTGTGTGTGTGTGTGTGTGTGTGTGTGTGTGTGTGTGTGTGTGTGTGTAGAGAGAGAGAGAGAGAGAGAGAGAGAGAGACAGAGAGAGAGAGACAGAGACAGTCAGACAGCAAAAAGAGAGCTACTTCAGACTTCAGATACTTTAGTTTACAAGTATAAGAATTTAGGCTAAGCCTATTCTTCCATTCTGACCTTTGTAGTGAGAGAGAGAGAGAGAGAGAGAGAGAGAGAGAGAGAGAGAGAGAGAGAGAGAGAGAGAGAGAGAGAGAGAGAGAGAGAGAGAGAGAGAGAGTGTGTGTGTGTGTGTGTGTGTGTGTGTGTGCGTGTGTGTGTGTGTGTGTGTGTGTGTGTGTGTGTGTGTGTGTGTGCGTGTGCGTGTGTGTGTCAATAATAATAATAATAATAATAATAATAATAATTGTACATTTATATAGCGCTTTACCTCAGATGAGCCCAAAGCACTTTACAATCAATTTTTCATCAACAAATAGACAACAAAAACAGCATTCAAGAATGACACCAACCAGCAACAACGCATACATACAAAGCAACTCTCTCTCTCTCTGTCAAGAGGGGGTTTAGGTGGAAAAGAAAGGAAAGGGAGGTCACACAAAAAGTACACAAACAGACACATCTTACAACCTTTCAAACTTACATTCATTCACAAACAATAACCCCGCAATCTGACTCCATACTATACTGTTTACTTCAAACTAACGCGACACAACATTATTGTAAACACACAAGCCTAATCACTTTACCATTCATACACATCTTGTTTTCATTTATCTACAGTATAGTTATGCTCTGTGGCCCCTACTCAGCTCTACAAGTACAGTATACCCCGCTTATAGTAAAGTGCAGGGGAGCAAGGCTTTTCCTTTACTATAACAGGTTTTTCTTATAAACGATGTTCGGATATATTAAAGTTTTGATGGTATTTTTTATCTTATCCGATGTTGTTTTTCAAAGTCAAAGCTAACGTAAAATACTAAATATAAACCCATCCTACCCCTTCCTCATATGGTTTGAGGTCCAGAAATGTGATTGGGTTTATACATGGTATATTTCCCTGTGCACAAAACAAAACTGGCTGTAAAAGCATATAGTGTACAACCTCTAACTTCCAGAATCGCCTTTGAATCTATTCATGCATGCACACGCACGTGCGTGCGCGCACACACACACACACATACACTGTGACCGAACAGTTTGCCTGCGGACATTTCGCCTACGGACACTTTGCCTACGGACATTATGCCTATGGTCACCATGCTCACTGGACATTTTGCCTACTGGACATTATGCCTACAGACATTATGCCTGATAATAGATTATCATGCCTGCAATAAAATATCGCATTTTCATGATGCTACAGCAAAACCCGGTTATAAGAAAATCGAAGGGAGATATTTTTTTTGTTTTCTTATATCCAAAACTCGGATAAAAGAAAACATTTTGATTTTTTTTCCTTATAACTGAGGTGAATGGGGAAAAGGAAAAAAATAAAAGAGAAAAAGAGAAACAAAGAAAATAAAAGACAAACAGAAACATAAAACAAAGAAAAAAATGCTTTTACATAATTTGGTGCATGAAAAAAAGGGGAAAATGCGAAACAAAAGGAGGAAAAAAAGAAAGAACAGAACAGAAAATTAAAAACAAAAATGAAGGCAGACGTGGTGTGAGTTGCATGATGAGTGAGCAAGATAGCGGAGAGCAGATGAATGATTGGGTGTGGTGTGAGAGTAACATATTTGTTTAAATGTAAATTCCTGTTTCTTGTTTTTAATCAATATTCTAATTTGGATGCATAACTTACTTTACACAGTGGAAGACAATTTTGTATTGGCGTTTGTACAATGCCAATGGACAATAAGAAAACTTGCGACCTATGACTCATGCTTTACATCATAAAATCAAAATACAGCAAAACTCGGTTATAAGAAAATCGAAGGGAGATGATGTTTTGCTTATTATCATATCCAAGTTTTCTTATATCCGAAACTCAGATATAAGAAAACATTTTGAAGTTTTTTCCCTTATAAACAAATTGAATGGGGGGGAAAAGAGAAAAGAAAAAGAAAAGAAAAGAAAGACAGAAAAGCAAAATGAAGAGAAAATCCTTTTTCCTAATTTGATGCATGTCTTGCATCATAAAATCAAAATAGTCTACATATTCAGTTATTTGTATTCATCTTCTTAAATAAATGAATTGCCTTTTCCTCTCTGCCATTGCTGCTGAAAATGTAAGGATGGACAGTCTCTCTACCACCAACACAAAAGTACTCATATTTTTTTCTTCTGTTCAACATTTATTTTGCACAGAATACTGAAGGAAAGTATGGAATAAAGGAACAAAAACAACTCAATTAGTCTTGCAATCAAGTGCCTGTACTGTTTAGAATGTCTGTGACACAACTGGTTATCTCAGAACATCCTTTCAGTTCAGGTCCAACTCACTTTTAAAGACACACTGACCCAACACGATTAAATCACTTGTTTTGTTCTGGGTAGCTGTGACCCACATGCAAATTCCCCCAACTTCAAATTGAGGATGCTCTTTAAAATGTTTCGTTTTCAATTTGGGGGCATTTGTATGGGAGTCAAACCTGGTCAAAACAAGATTTTGTACCAGCTATGAGAAGGAAAACCCATGATTTTGACTCGTGATCTGGGGGGTCTTTAAGAAAAGGTTGTCAATGGTAATTCGCTTATAAGTAAATAGAACTCGCTTATAAGAAAATGAACTGCAAACCAACTCTCTTGTATGATATAATTTTCTTATATCCAAGTTTACCATTGTGGATGGGAGAAAAAATTTGCTTGCTTATAACCGAGTTTTCTTATAAGCGAGTTTCTTATATCCCAGTTTTGATCATAGATAAGAAAAAAGAAGTTCGGCAGGGAAATTTGTTTTGCTTCATTGTAAGTGAGTTTTCTCATAAGCGAGTTTCTTATAAGCGGATTCGGCTGTATAGATTTTTTTTTCGGATTCATTTTTTTCCACTAAGTAATGAGGAGAAAGAAACATGTGTTTGAGTGCCTTTTAATTTCGTTGATAAAGGTGGGTAGAGGAAGTAGTGAGACTGTGACGTATACATTGATGACGTATTTACAAAGGTCAGGAAGAGGACCAAAAAAAATTATTGTAAAGAGGAGGAATAACCCAGTTGTTATTATGGGTGGGTGGAGGGAGTGGTGAGACTGTGACGCATACATTTGTGACGTATTTACAAAGGTCATGAAGAGGACTTTTTTATTTTATTGTAACCGAGGAGCCAGTCCTGTGGGGAACCACAAGTAACTTTACTATAGCAGTTTTTTTTAAATTATAACCGAGTTGCTACTATCCAGGTCTATTTAGTAATAAAACAGTAGACCTTTGGCCAGTGCTTTCCTTTACTGTAACCGAAATTTCTTATAACCGAGTTTACTATAAACGGGGAGTACTGTAGTCCCTGAAACAGAGATGAACAACGGTCTATCTCAAAAGGAATAAAGAGCACAGATGGGCAGTTCTGGCATTCACCCCTCGTATTCTAACACATATCTCACATAACTACAGTATCAGTAAATATCAATTTTTGTTTCACAATGTGATTAAGCCCACACATATGGCATTCCAAACGTCATACAATTATTTGCACGATTTTTAGTGGTAAAATGAGGCACTTTCCCCATTCTGTGCACACAATTCATTCTGTGGTGCACACAATTCATTGTATGCACACAATTCATTCTGTGGCTTACACAATTCATTCTGTAGGACATAATTCATTCTGTGGCACACACAATTCATTCTGTGGCACACACAATTCATTCTGTAGGACAGAATTCATTCTATAAGACACATATTTCATTCTGTGCACCAGGGGTATAGGGGGCTCTGGATAGAGGTAGTACCTTTGTTGTCTGGCTGCTGCACTCTACCTAGTAGAGTGGACGGGCAACACTGGTCCTCATCCATCTCCTAAATCTCTCACATGTTCGCTCCAAGCACCATACCCCTGTACACCGCTTCAGGAAGCGGGCTAAACCACGTGAGGGGGCGATGTTGTCACTGCATCGCTGGGCGGACAACTGCTACAGATGTCAACGGCCAGGCCGGACCATGTGAGGGGGCAATGTTGACACTGCATCGCTGGGTGTGAGGGGGCGATGTTGTCACTGCATCGCTGGGCGGACAACTGCTACAGATGTCAACGGCCAGGCCGGACCATGTGAGGGTGCGATGTTGACACTGCATCGCTGGGTGTGAGGGGGCGATGTTGTCACTGCATCACTGGGCGGACGACTGCTACAGATGTCAACGGCCAGGCCGGACCATGTGAGAGGGTTATGTTGACACTGCATCGCTGGGTGTGAGGGGGCGATGTTGTCACTGCATCGCTGGGCGGACAACTGCTACAGATGTCAACGGCCAGGCCCGACCATGTGAGGGGGCGATGTTGACACTGCATCGCTGGGCGGACAACTGCTACAGATGTCAATGGCCAGGCCCGACCATGTGAGGGGGCGATGTTGACACTGCATCCCTGGGCGGACAACTGCTACAGATGTCAACGGCCAGGCCAGACCATGTGAGGGGGCAATGTTGTCATTGCATCGCTGGGTGGACAACTGCTACAGATGTCAATGGCCAGGCCGGACCATGTGAGGGGGCGATGTTGACACTGCATCGCTGGGCAGACAACTGCTACAGATGTCAACGGCCAGGCCAGAGAGTTCCCACCGTGGGAATCAACGACCATGTGTACGTGTGAAGACCAACGGCAGAGCAGGCAGAAGAGGAGGCATGAACCACCCAATGGCTGCAATGGCGGAAGAGACTTCACCAAAGGGTAGACAGTGCTCTAAGTCTTGGTTGACAAGCTGTCTAGGAGAAGGACAACTCTAACCAAACCCTCCTGATCACTAGCCTCAGGCAGTACTCTGGGATAAGGTTGACCCGTCACAACACCTCACCTGACTGAAAGCCAGAAGGCATTAACCATATGGATGTCTAATCAAATGCCTACGCAACCCCCGACAATATGGCCATTCAACTTACTTTAGACCGTTATGGTGTCACACCTATGAGTCGTTGCCAGGTAGGGATGGCGCCGGGCCCCCAGCCTCAAAGGGGCCCAAACTCAGCTACTGGCGGCTCCGTTGTGATTGAAGGATCCAGGGTCACGCGGAGTAGAGCTACTGGGTCCCAGCATCTGGAAATAGCGCTGTGGAATGCGGAAGGAGTTCGGAATAAGAAAACCGACCTTCAGAACTTCCTAAGGCAGCACAGCATCGACATCTGCTGTGTTCAGGAAACCCATCTGACTTTAAACCATCGCTTCTTCATCAGAGGGTATGAGACTTATCGCCAGGACAGAGAAGGACGAAGTAAGGGAGGAATTCTGACTCTTGTCAAGAACAGCATGCCATCAGCTGAACTGTGCAGATCTGAGACAGGAAACACAGAATACCTTGGAGTTAAAATTATCCTCGGCTCCTCCAACACCATCACCATCCTGAACCTTTAATCGCCTCCTGATCAACCAATCGAACTTGGGCCATTTTTATCACTTTGAAAAACTGAGTGCTCGAGACCCATCAGTTTCGTTTTATGTTTGCGAAAATACCAAGTCTGGTTACTGCAGAGTGCGACTACACATTAGAGAACAGGAGAATACCAATTCTAGCTCAGGCTTTTAAAAAACCCCATTTTTTATACAAAAACACTACTTTAAGGGTAAAAAAAAAGTAAAAATCCGCCTCCCCTTTATTCTGTTAATTCGGAGGAAAAAACTCTACTTTTAGGGGTAAAAAAAAGAAGAAAAAAAGAAGGAAATTCTCATAAAATATTCTACACGTTCTGATTTTAAAAAAAAACTTTAAACAAAAAAACAAACTTTTGGGCTTTACTTTTTTAAACACTTTAAAAAAAAAGGAAGTTAGGGGCCTACTCAAGTTCTTTTTAAGTTCTTTTTTAAGAAGTTACTTAAGTTCTTTTTAAGTTCTTTTTTAAGAAGTTACTTAAGTTCTTTTTAAGTTCTTTTAAAGTTCTTTCTAAGTCATCTTCAAGTCATTCTCAAGTATTTATTAAGTTCTTTCACAAAAACTTACTTAGTACTTATTAAGTTCTTATTAAGTTTTTATTAAGTTTTCATTGCATTAAAAATGGATCGCTATCAGGTTTTAAGCTTTTTGGTTTTTTTGGTTTTCTTGTTTGTCTGCTACTTTTTTTGATTGTGTTGTTTGTTCTTCTACTCGTTTTTCTAGCTTTGGTTGCATGTGTGTTTTATATAATTTATAAGACAAATAACCAACACCGGCAACCACACCAACAGTAAACAATACAGCATCGTAATTCGTACTGTTTTGTTTGTCTTCTTCTTTTTTAACTGGTATTGCGCTTATGGTTGATTCATCTTCATTCTGAGACAACAGTTTTTGTTTTGTTTGTTTATTCATTTTTTGTTGTCGATTCCACTCTGACAACCTTTTACCTGCTTCAACTCGTCCTGGACTCTTCGTTACCTGGGTTACTATCGGACTGGGGTTTGCCTGCTGTTCCGTCTGATTCGTTTGATTCTCTGTCACGTTCATTTTTAATAGCAATAAAATCTATATGATTAAAAGTAATTAATCCCATAACAACTGGTGATAAAATCCCGCCAAACCTATAATAAAGATCACAACTGAGAGACTCTAACGATTTAATTAAAACAGGATCTTGACTTAAATCGTACATTAAATCTTGTTGTGAATCGACGGGAAGAAATTGATTAACTAACTTTGTATACAAGCTTAACACTGTTTGACCTAAACTTTTAACCATTTTAGATCCTAATTGTGCTTCATATCTGTTGTAGTACTTTTCAATGTCAGCAGAAGACATTTGTTGAATCTGTTCTATACTAAATTCTGTTCCTAAGTATTGCTTCGTTTTTTTGCACGCAGCCAGAGAATACAACTTTTCCTTTTTATTCATAACACTTGTCGACACTTCATCAGAAATTACTGCTTCCTGCGCATTTAACAACAGTTCGTCACAATTCATTTTTAGTTGATTTATTATTTTTATTTTGAAAACAAAAATTAGTGCTGAAAAAACTGTTGCTAACCTTGTATATCAATCTGCTCTGATTGGTGGACTTTCTGTTGCGTACACGATGGTTGGTAAGAAACTATTGAAAATGAAAGCAGCTGACCTTGGAAAACTTGACCTAGAGGACTCCGGTAAACTAATCGCTATAATCACTGCTTCAATCGCAACAAAAGACTTTTTAGTTAAACAAGGAATAATTCCAGAAAATATAAATATGTAAAAATAAAATGGCTTCACTCGCAATGATGATTGGCGGTGCTGTAGTAAACGCTCTTGCTTTTTCAGGTAGTAATTACATGTTTAGTAAGCTAGAAACAAACAAGGAAAGACAAAGACATAATCGAGCAATGGAGCAATTAGCAGCAGCACAAGACGCTTATGAAAAACAAAGACTCGCTCAGTTAGATTTTATTAACAACAAATTAAAACTGCAAAACCATGCAGCATACACTTTTAAGAATGTTGACGACGCTATTAAAGAGTATTATTTAGTGACAGGAGAAGACCTCCAACAGCTCCCACCACCGAAATTAAGTGACTTCTACCAACCATCTGAAAAACAAAAACTCCAGGAAATAGCATTTATCGTAGTTGGTATGACTGCTGTTTATTTCATTGCAAAAAACGTGTAGTATTAAAATGAATGATAAACTATCTAAAATTTATTATTCACCGAAAGGTTATTGGAAAGGTTTAACTGCTATTCAAAAATTAAATCAAGCTGCAGGAGTCACTGAACAAACGGCAAAAGAATGGCTATCTAAACAAGCTATATGGCAAATCTATTTACCAGCGCCTAAACGAATTAAAAGACCGCACTTTGTTAACACAACACCAAATGACACGCATCAAATGGATCTTCTATACCTCCCTCATGATTTAATCAGAAGAAAAAGATTTAAATACGCGTTGACAGTCGTTGACATCTCTTCAAGATATAAAGATGCTGAACCATTGACTGATAAAAGTGCTACTTCAGTCTCTGTGGCTTTACAAGAAATCTACAGGCGCGGTCCATTAACCTATCCTCGTTTAATTCAAGTTGATCAAGGAAAAGAATTTAAAGGACAATTCAATCAGCTACTGTTAAAACACAAAGTCGTTATTAAAAGGGGTATTCCTGGAAACCATAGATCTCAGGCCTTAGTTGAAAACTTTAACAAACAATTGGCAGAAAGACTTTTTTCTTATCAATACCATAGAGAACTCCTTGATTCAACTAGAAACACTGAATGGGTTAGAAGACTACCCTCCGTTCTGCGTGTCATGAATAACGAAGAATCTAAGGTCATTGGATTTAAACCAGTAAAAGCAATACAGAAGAAAACAATTGACTTGCCAATTCAACATTCAATTACAAAACAACTAATACCATTTGGAGTAAAAGTAAGATTTCTTTATGCACCTGGAGAAGCAGAAGGAGACACTCGCATAAGAGCAACAGACCCAATTTGGAGCATTGATCCGTACGAAATAAAAAGAATAATAGAAATGAATCCTCCCGTGTATTATTTAAGAGAAACTGATACGACAAACCATATGGCACGACCTACACCGCAAAGAGCATTTGTTAAAGAAGAACTGCAGATAATCCCACCAGATACAGTTCCTATCATTTGATTAATCTAAAAAATCGAAGATAAATTTGTTAGACTTTTAACAATAATTCAAAAAAAAAAGTCCTTACAGACACTTCTTTTTTTGTGCTTTTATAAGCATTTGTACTGACTAGGAAAATCTGTCTTTAATACTAGTTTACAAAATTTCTCTTTTCTTAGCTTTTGTTTAATTTTTTCTTTTTCTTCTTTTGATTCGACAACATCATTTTCATCAAGACATTCTTCAAAGTTGTGTTTATCTTTAGTAAAAAACAAAACAAACGTCTTTAACTGTTCTCTAAAGTCTTTTAAAACCGAGTTATACTTCTGTGTTAAAATCCTGCATGCCGACCACTGAATGCTAGTTTTGCTAAACTATTTCTTTTTTTGACAATGTCTCTTTCAGCCGAACAGTCATCAATGATAAACAAAGTTGGTGTTCCTTTAAACAGTTTATAAAAATACTCTAAACATTCGCTTAGTTTTTCTCTTGGATTGACTAAATAGATTTCGTCATCTGTCCAAATGAACTTTCTTTCTTTATAAGACTTGTTGTATTCTAAAGTAGTACAACAAATTACTATGTGTTCAAAGTGATTACGATAAACTGTTTGGATTAAATCTAAAGCGAACACACTTTTTCCGCAGCCTGTCATTCCACAAAATAAACTGCAATGAGGTTCTTTTGTAAGAAAATTTAAATTAGTCTTCAAATCCATTATTTTAATAAACAATATCTTTTAATCTGTTGTCTTCAATGTTCAGCTGAGCATCGCATAGTAAATAAACATAAATATATATTTGCTTATTCTCTTCCGCTTCTTTGTGGATTTGAATGTTTATTCCTCCTGATCCATCACCAACTGTTCTTCCACTGCCATGTAGTTTGTTATCTTCTGTTGTTCTAAGATCTAGCCACAACGCATACTTCGAATATAAATAATCTTCAAGTCTGACATCATGAAGATGGAGGTCTTTGCAAATTAAATCAGCTGCCGGGTCTCTTTGCCGACCACCTCCACCCAATAGTTTTCATATTTCATCAAAATGCTGATAAGGTAAAAGACCGCTTGCAAACAACTGATTCGGTTGTCCTTCAATCGTGCATGTTAGTTTAGTTATTTTAGGATTATGAAACTTCTCGCTTAATCTGTTAAAGGGTTTTTTGGACTCCTCAAACAGCAACAAAATCCCTTTCAATGACCTTGCTGATACATTCAAATCGATGTTCCAAATTGTGTCTGATTTGTTTTTAGGTATTTTACTATGATTTAAAATTCTGTTGTAGTATATTGCTAATCTTGTCTGGTATTGTTGGGAGATCAACCGAGCTAATTCTGGATGGCGAACAACATCAAACTCTAATGTGATGTCTGAAATACTATATTTTGCATCAGGATCTGTCGCTGATCTGATAACACGGCTGTAGTCATTAAAAGTTAATTCATACATAAGCCTATCTTGTAAAGCACCCTGATAATACGGGGAGTGCGTGTTTAACAGCTCAAAATCAAGAGGTATATAAAATCGATTACCATAAACTTGTGCAACCAACGCATCTTGATTGCTATCTTTTTTGTCTTCAGCATCAATTCTATGTTTTATACCATTATCTCCCTGTATTCCTTGATAAGTTCGATCTTTTCTTTCATTTTGTGTGAGCCATAAATCACAATAACTCAAAAAGACATCTGCCTTATCTAAAGACATTACCTCTCTCCCTTCAAGTTTAATAGTAATCTTACTAACGATCGCTCTACCAAGATTAGCAACTAAAATTCTGTTCTGATCCGTCGCTGACTCCAGTTCTATTTTAAATGCGAGATGTGCGGTACCTGGCACAATTACTTCATTAGATCCCAGACTAGGAAATCTTACTGATAATATTTGTCTTTGATCAATAGTTGAAGGATTATTACTTATAACGATACTCTGCCTGGTTCCTTTAACACCGAGTGGTTCTTTTAACCGTCTGTATGGATCAAGAATTGTTCCGTATGATTGTGACATCTCTTTTTTAGAAATAAAATAAAAACATAATTATAAATAAAAACATGGCAGGAATAGAAGCAGACCACGATTATGACGTCTTTGAACCTGGAGATGACATGAGTGAAGCTATTCAATCTCGTCATCAATCATCTTTAAGACGAGAACTAATGGAAGGTAAAGTAAGATCGTTTTATGAAAGTATAGGACAAGAACCGCCTGAAGTTTTTGATTCTAATGACTTTGAATATTAAGACGGTCATTTATTTGCGAAGGTTAAAGATGGACAACCAGTTCAACTAACAACTAAACCAAACCCCTCAAAGTTTTTAAAAAAGAGTACAATTCGTGGCAGGCTCAGTGTTAGTGATCAAATACGATTTAATATCGATCCAGACCTAAGCACACAAGCTGTTTCCACACTTCAAAACACACTACAAAGACTACCAACTGATTCCCAACTTCAATCAATTCCCCATAAAGACTTAAGCGCAACTGCGGACCAAATAATAGAAATGGAAACTAGTTTTATGATTTTAGAAGATGAAGAAACCCAAGTAAAAACATTACATGATTCACCATTACCTATGAGAGAACTAATGGCGCTCAATGCAACATTACAATCTACCAGGGGCGAGTTAACAAATAATCTAGCAAAGTTAAGCGAACTTGATTCTCACATTGACAGAGAAAAACAGAAATTAGTTGAAGCGGACGACAACAACCTAGGACAAGACGTGAAAGACAGAATCCAACAAAGACTAGATGATCTTCAACACGAGAGAGCAGCAAGACTAGAAGTACTGTCAACTAACCGCGAACAATTACGAACACAATTCAACAGAATAAAAGAAACCATCCAAATAATGTTATACGAAAACACGACGCTAGCAGAAAGAATAAGAACTTTATTTAGAGAGCAAGGAGTCACGATTGCGAGCGTTATGACAGCTTTGGGGTTTGCAATCTCTACTTTAGTGTTTGCTTTAACAGGAACAGGTGGTGGTGGTGGTCAATTACCTTCTCCACCTTCACCGTCAAAAGATACGAATTGGATTAAAAAACAACTGGAACATTTAACGAATCTATTAAAAAATTTGGAGAAAAAGCTCTAGATGCACTACCCGGTATATTAGGTGGAATTGTTAGTTGGCTTTTTTCTACTGCAAGCAAAGTAGTCGGTTTTATGGCTGAACACTTATGGACATTAATAGTTTTAGTTGTTGGATTACTCTTTAGTAAAATAAAAATAAACTAGACCAGCTGCAGTTAGAAAAATAACTAATGCTGTCTTTTCGTTTTCATGACTGTCGGCTGCTTTGTAGGTTAAGTTCGTTGAATTCGTTAAGTTAATATTCTTTTTTTGACTGTCAGGGATTGGATGGTGTGTTCTTTGTATGATCGACAATGTAGAATTTATTTTTGAATTTTTACCAACTGCTTGATTATTTCCCGCTATAAGGATTTCGTTGTTATAGTTTACAATTGTTCCTATTTGAAGTCTAAGATCAGAGGGCAGCATGTACAATCCACTACCGACAGCAAAGTCTACTTTTGATCTTGCGAATCTCAAAACGTCTTGATACCTTTTAATGCTAGCTGGGAGGTCAACTGTAGAATTGATTGCATCTTCTAAATTAGCTAAATACTGTTTTTGTGCATCAAACCCAGTTAAAGGATCCATTATCTCAGACCTCACTTGCGCTTGAGATCCCAGCAAACACCACACGTAAGTACGAATAGAATCATTTACTCGTTCTATTCCCGCCTTTGTCAGTCCTTCGGAAGTGTCTAAGATAAATGTAGTCCACACGTGTTTATGTTTTTGTTGAATAGATCCCAGATGAACGGTCGTACCTGAAGAAAAAGACGTGTAAGGAGGATTCCAATCATAGTTATACTTTCTGTGCACACCCCAATAATAAAGTGTACCCAAACCATGATTACGATCTAAATTTTGTCTAAAGTCTGTATTCAAGTTAATGTTAAACTCATTACAAATCCGTTCAAAGGCCTTCATGTCAATTCTGTTGTTGAACGGATTAAAAGTTGAATCATTCGGTAATGGAGCATGCAGTTCAGACAAAATACGCTTGAATGTGTAATAGAAATGAAATCTATAAACTGCTTTTACCATGAGATCAGGATGATTTAAGTGATCAGTGAAAGAAACACCACACCCTGTTGTTGCGCAAAACACAGCAAAGTTTAACTGGTTTTGATAAAACTGCATTGGATGACTAAACCATGCTTTTGTGATGTTATCATGTTTGATGCTAGGATTTAAATAATGGTTTAATGGATTACTAACCTTAACTTCAAAAGAATCAACTCCCACTGCAACAACTATTGAATCAACAGCTATAGTTTTAGGGTTATATGATCCAACTGCATATTTAGCGTCTTTGTTATATTTAAAAGCATTCATTTATATATCCGCAATAAAAATGTTTATTTATATAACTGATCAAGACGAGCCAATACTTTTACAACGTCCTATTGAAAATCATGGTTCTCTAAAAGTAGCGCTCCATGAAATCTATTACAAAGTTAAATGGATTAACATAAGCAAAACCTTAAGGAATAATTGGATAAAAAAAATTGATGACGGAGGACAACCGATAAGCGAACTAACTATACCAGATGGTTATTACGGTTTTTGTTCATTAAAAGAGATTTTAAGCGATTATGACATTACTTTAAAACTTAATGAGGGAAATTTAAAAGTAACGTTAATCTTCAAAGAGCAAGAGAGAGTAGGTTACTACTTCGCACCAGAACTAGCAAAAATGTTAGGGTTTAGAACCGACAACCGAGATATACACAGCTTTTCGATCACAGAAAATAAAACCTCTTTTAAAGGAGAAAACTCTCTGACCCTTGCTGTTCATTCTTTATTATATTTTCATTTAGATATCCTGAGTACGGATAACAACTTATTTGATAACCAGCCGTCTACTGTGTTATGAGTTCTCCCATCATCAAAAGCAGCATATTGCGATTACGAAATTATTACGTTTCCAAACTTACAGTTTAAAGAATTAATTTGTGGGATTCACCATTCACTAAAGATCAGAATAACTGACAAAAAAGGAAAAGAAGTTCAGTGCGACAGCCTAAATGTTTTGCTAGAAATAAAATAATTTAGTATAAAACAATGTCACGCGGACCAGATCAACCGGTTATGCTTGACCCTGTTAGATGCGCAACTTTAGAATTGAAGGACCTAGCGGACACAGAAGACTTTGATTTAAATGGAGAGATAGGAGCGCTGTATGGGTTTGAGTACACAAACAACGGCTATTATAAACGTGCAGAAGTAAGTGATAAAAAAGTACCTAAACTAGAGCAACTCCGTAATGTAGTAGCTGACAATGTTGGCCAGTTTGAATATAAAGTTGTTAAGAAAAGGGATAACAAATGGCATTTAGTTCCATTCGTTGATTGGGAAATTAAGTTTGAATTTTTAAGCCCGTTTACATTCTTTGATAATGACAAACATTTTCGCAAATCATTTAACTCAGGGCCGTTACATGTTAGTCTGATTCCACAAAACAACAGCAGAAGAGAAATAGCAATAAAACCTTATAAAAAGAGACAGTACATACTGCACAGAAAAAAGACAGTGACAAAAGACGCAGCCACGCAATTAGAGTTCATTCCTAAAATGGTTTTAGCAGACGAATTTACTATGATATTTGAACTTTCTGTTAGAGCAGACAACCCTGATTCCCTACCTGTTGGTGTTAGCGACAACCTAATGAAAGGGATTCTTATTTCTTGGCAAAACTTGGATGTTGAATCAGTGAGATGTACTATCGTTATTCAAAACCGCGGTGAAGAAATTAAGGCAGTGTCGACCAGCGATAAAGTTATATTGAGTGTTGATCCAAACAATCTCAAAGAATTAACGTTCATTAATGTTACTAATTTAGATCTCATTGGGTTTTATTACACTGAAAGCATTTTGTCTGATGATCTCCTTAAAATGATAACAAGTGGAAATTAAATGTTAAATTTTTTTTTTAATATAAAAAGATGTCCGTTAAAGTATATCCAAAAATACCAAAAGAAAATACTGACAAAGAAAAGACAGAGGGTGGTGATGATCCTGAAATCAGAAAGTTCAGATTGTCTACCATTACAGAAATACAAAGAGAATTGGAAAAAGACCTCACTAACTATAACAGAACCAAACGAAGGTACTCTTGTTTGTTTAATTCAATAACATACTTAAATACTGGATTTGGAACTCTAGGTACTTTAGCAGCAGGAAGCTCTGTAGGGTTGTTAGCGACAGGGGTCGGATCACCCATAGCTTTGCCTCTAGGTTGTGCATCGCTAAGTCTCGGGTTGTTTTCAATCGGTACGTCTGCTTTCAACAACAAAATAAAAATAAAACTTCAAAAGCATACAGCCATGGTTCAATTAATAATGGCAAAACTTAGTTCATTTCGAATAATAATCAGTAAAGCTTTGCAAGACTCTCAAATTTCGGATGATGAGTTCAATAGATTGAACCATGGCTGTATGCTTTTGAAGTTTTATTTTCAGAACACCAAAGTGAACACGACTGATGTCCACTGTTCTAATCTTTGAAGAAAATGATTATTAATATGACACATAAGTCACAGAAGCGCCTTCAACAAAACGTCAATATTTTCGTCATTTCCTGTTTCAACACAATGGAAGTAGGGTCTATTTTTACATTGAAGCCTACTTTCGTTTGGTGCCCATTGCATCATAGCTGCCGAAAAGTTTAAGTTTTGAGACATTGACTTTATTAAAATATAAATGCAAATCTAGAAAATCTTCCTTTTTACTTCATTTATAGCAATTTTTCGTGTTCATTTATACAACGCAATCAAATTCCAGTGTATCTCAGCATGTTTGCGACATGTTTGCCACAGAGTTGTCATATCCTTTAACTATAATGCTGTCACACACAAAAAAATTTTTGGGGGGAATTTTTGTTTTTGACACAATGATCTTGATTATGATTATAATTATCATTGATTATTATAATTGATGCCTTCATTGATCAAAGTCAAGCTTTGTTATTCCAGGAATCATGTAAATGGTTCATGTGTGCTTTGCTGTTTTCATTCATTAATGTTGTTTGTAATGTTAGTAGCATTTGATCATTTTGTACTCTCCTCCATTTTCTTCTTCTCTTCGAATTTGTGTAGTATTTTTTCTCCTTTTGTTCCCTGGTGGGTGGAGGAAAGAGGTGTGGGTTGTGTGTATGTGAAGTACTCTTGTGCTTTTTGCTTTGTATTGTTTGTTATGATTGTCGTTTTCCTGTCAAGTACTAAGGAAGCCTGGTGATCTGAGTGTTGTCTCTCTTAATGTTTCCTGTGGATCCTGTCCTCTCGATCCTGTATCAATCCTAGGATGGTTCCTTAGTCAATCCCGTGTTGATCCAAGTCAATGTTGGTCCTTTGTTAATTCTTTATCCCATGTATCAATCCTGCGTTGATCATGTGTCAATAGGAGTTGATTTTCTATCTATCTGTGTTGATCCTGTGTCAGTAGGAGTTGATTTTCTATCAATCTGTGTTGATCCTGTGTAATCCTGTAGTGGTAGAGTGGCTCAGACGTAAGGCGTTCGCCTCGTAAGCTACGAACCCGGGATCGTTCCAGGCCACAGGAGTTTTTCTGCTCACTTTTCACAAGACCTCATGGTCTGAACGCTAAGCCTTTCGGATGACACGACAAAAACCAAGGTCTGGTGTGCCCATGCACTTTGCGCATGATAAAGAACACAGTGGCAATGAAAAAGATGTCATTGGGTCAAAATCTACCCCTCCTCCCTTCCACATCAGTCACACAAAAAAACTTGTTTAAAAATAAAACGGGTGGCGAAGCATTAACTGCGACGCGCTCTCCATATGGGAGCTACCCTAATTTCCCAGAGATGAGTCTCTGTGATTATGAATGTAATGCCAATACCAATGAATAACCAGTACCAAATCTCGTCTTGATCTGTCTTAATCCTGGGCTGATCCTGTGTCGATTTGTATTGATCCTATATCAATCCTGTTGTGCTGACCCATCAATTGTGGTTCTTGATCCTGTGTAGGTATGTTATGGCCCAGTGTCAATCCTGAATCCTGTCTATGGATCCTTTGCCAATCCTGTACCAATCTTGTCTTGGTTATGCATCAATCCTGTTACGTCGATCCTGTATCAGCTTTTTTTGTTAAAGCTTAACTATGTTGAGCCTGCATTATTTTGATCCTATGTCGATCATGCTTTCATCCTGCCTTGATCGTGTCCTGATCCTATGTCGTGTCTTGGTCCTAAGTCAATCCTGTGTAGCATTGATCCTGTGTCAATCATTTTCTCAATCCTGTATCAATCCTATTCAAATATTGTCAGTCGTGTTTTAATATATTGACGGTGGTTGTGATTTCTGCCTGTAACTATAGCGACTGTATATAACCAGCTGTGATTTTATACCTTGTTTAATTAAACCTATAGCTTTTTTTAGCCTGTTTATCAGTAATTACCTTTTTTCTCTCATAAATATTGAAGTTTTCTCGTGTGTTAAACATTTTCATTATGAACAACAAAGAAAATGAAATGATGTGTTTTTGCTGATCCCAACATTATTGTTCTCTTGTTCTCCTGCTGGTTGCTATGTGTTGCTATGGTTTGGCACCAGCTGCTATGTGTTGCTATGGTTTGGCATTGGTCTTACTATTCATTGTACATGGATTATTCGCATTATTATAAAGCAAAGTATTCAGAATGTTTCAGAAGAAATGTTTTGGATAGTAAACCAGTTCTTTAAAAGCTACATATGTATAGTTGTCATATACTTAGTCATTTTGTACCAAAGACACTGTAATGGGAATAAGACAGACGACTGGAGAGTGACAGGCTGATAGGGTTATTGTTCGTGATCCCATTAACTATGGCGGCTCTATCCGAAGACTGGGATTTGAATCAATACCGGATTCAAATTTGGGTGCTTGGGCAAACCTTTTTCTGTTTTTCTGAAGACAAAGAAAGGTAAGGAAGCTGCAAATATGGCCAGAAAATCTATGAAACAGTAACAACCAGTGTTAGATTACTGCTGATGTTCATGGTTCAAAGGGGGCATAATCAGGGTTTCTGTCCTCACTACTCATATGGGGGGAAATGGCCGCTTGTCTGTCTTATTCCCATTACAGTGTCTTTGCTAAAACACCAACTGATGTGTTGCACAAGAACATTTAAAGCTGCGAGATTGTTCTCTATATCTGGCAAAAATGGAAGCAACATGTTTCAATTTGAGCAAGAACAATTTGAATTGAACAATAATTCCTTGATTCGTTAATGGTTGTTATAACGATTGAGGCGATTGTGTAATGAATAAAGCAGACAAGCAGTTGTTAATGTGATCGAAGGCAGTCATATCATAGAAAGCAATTTTCTTAATTTCTCTGTAGTTTTTTGTTTGTTTGTTTTTGTAAACATCAGTTTCTTTTGTGACTGATAAAAAAGGCTTTGAATTGAATGAAGTTTGTCTGCCAGAAAGTATCTCTGAAAACAAGCAAGTCAGAACAAACCCACCACCCAAATCTACACAGCAGAAGGAAAAAGTCAGATATGCAATTTTGACAGAAAACCTTTGCATCTTGTGCCATACAGAGAGAACGATCTTGAGTTTGTAAGTATGCACATTACTGTAGTGGATCTTAAAAGTAGATTATTTAAGCTCTGGATTTAGACACAGTTTTTGGTGTTGATTTTTGAAAAGGGTATAATTCAATGGTCTAGCTGCAAACCAAGATAATTGAACAATACAGATGTTATAAATGTTTTGGGATTAATGTCATGTTAAGTATGCTGCTTCTATTAGGTTTTATTTGTTTGTTTGTTTTTAATTTGTTTTTCATTGGCTGAAGCATTGCGCTAATTATGATGTATCAGAATTTCGTCTGGTGAGATTTATCATTATCGTTATTACTATTCTTATGGCATTTTTGTGTGTGCGAAATAAAGAGTAAGATAAAAAGTGAGTTTTGTTACTTGTGCTTTGTGTATGTAGACCTGTGTGTGTGTGTGTGTGTGTGTGTGTGTGTGTGTGTGTGTGTGTGTGTGTGTGTGTGTGTGTGTGTGTGTGTGTGTGTGTGTGTGTGTGTGTGTGTGTGTGTGTGTGTGAGAGAGAGAGAGAGAGAGAGAGAGAGAGAGAGAGAGAGAGAGAGAGAGAGAGAGAGAGAGAGAGAGTGATATGTTTTTGTGTGGGGTTTTGTTGTTTGCCTGTACACCTGTTCTCTCTCTCTCTCTCTCTCTCTCTCTCTCTCTCTCTCTCTCTCTCTCTCTCTCTCTCTCTCTCTCTCTCTCTCTGTCTCTTGCCTCCTTCTCCCCTCCCATTTTTGTCAGTTATTAAAACAACAAAGACTAGAGGGACAGTGCCACCTATTGCCCCTGGAATTCTACAACAAGGTTATGAAAATTCAAAGGTACTTCAAAGAATGGGCTGTTGATCCTTCTACCAAATTTGATTAAAATCCATCCAGTGGTTTCCGAGAAAGTCGATACACAGACAGACGCCCAGACCCATACACATGACCCCTCCCAGACTGTGTGGCGGGGTAACAAGCAATGCTTTCAGCCACTCACCCACCTATTAGCTAGCTGTGTTTCTCTTTTCTGGATCTTCTCTCTTGGTTTAGATGCATTTTCTGCTCAGGCCTACTGAAGGCCTTTTGTTCCAGCAGAAACAGTGGCTCCCATTAGAGGTCAGTTTTGTTACCGGTTTCGAGCATAGACCTTCGTTAGACTTAAGTTGTAGTGTGTGTTGACAGTTTGTTTTCACTGAATATCCAATAGGAATTGTTCGGAAATAATTAAGGGGAGTAATTTTCATGGTGTGTGGGAGTGATCTTGCCTAATTCAATCGGTCAAACAGGGGAAGTCACTCTGCCATCAGCTCTCGTAGCCTATCGACTCCTGTGTTTGAGCAGACATACAACACTAAGAACACCGTGCGTCATTCTAAAAAATTGTCATTTATATTTTTACGTCACATTTTGCAAGTTTTATCAGTTTGTAGCCTCTAAAAAAAATGTTTGCAAGTCGCTGACTGGCATCCTGCAGTTTCTTCAACCCCCCCAACAAAACATTTGATATAAAACAACTGGAATGTATTCCTGGGTTGTTCAAATACCCCTACATGCAAAGAAACATTTTAAAGTTTTAAGTTTACATAAAAAACAGATTCTAGATAGACTAGTATTGGATTAACCTGTCAGTGTGTTTCTCTGTGATCGGACAATCGTAGATCTGACAAAACCCCCCCCCCCCCCCCCCCCCCCCCCAACCAAACAACACACACACACAACAACAAAAACACAGTCCTTGTCCAATCGTAGATCGGGTAAAGGACCCCCCCCCCAAAAAAAACAAAATATATATATATATTGTCCTTTTCGGGTCGGAGATCGGGCAAACGAAAACAAACCAATCAATCAACCAATCATTTATGCCCCATGGATTATGCACATTTGAAAAGAGGTGGCGACTTCTTAGGACACTGGCGACCTATTGGGCCTCTAAGATAGA
Source organism: Phymorhynchus buccinoides (assembly GCA_017654935.2). Classification (NCBI taxonomy): domain Eukaryota; kingdom Metazoa; phylum Mollusca; class Gastropoda; order Neogastropoda; family Raphitomidae; genus Phymorhynchus; species Phymorhynchus buccinoides. Next base: position 2,864,965 of record CM065685.1, on the reverse strand, counting down.
CTCCAAAAGACTCCGGCGACTTTTTGGGCCTCTAGGGTAGACTTAGGTCGCCGGCGACTTTTTGGGCCCCAACAAGGGTCGTTTGCTCGCCTTTTTGAAGTGGTCATTTTCATTTGATTTCTTGATCCCAGTTGACACACCAATGAAGGCATTTAGTGGCCATCTTGGCTTTGAGTTTGAATTCAAAATTGGTCAATGAGAGATTGGAATGCAAGAACTGTGCAAAGATGCAGATCACACACCCTCCTTAATTTATCGGTTCTTTTCGGTTTTTCAGTCTTGCCTTCCTTACTGCAGATTGAGCGCTTCAATCTCTATCATTCTGTATATTCAATGTTAACTTTCATCATTTAAGCCATTTAAAATATACACTCGCTAATAACAGAGTATAAAGGCCAAACAGAAAAAAGCATTGAACCAAGACATTGGCAGGGTGTGTGGATCTGCACCTTAGCCAAGAACAGAAGGCGTTCAAGACTGCACTTGGTCATCTCCAAACATGAAACACTCAATTTGTAGTAAACTTTTATTTTTGTGTGTATTTGACGGTTTAAGGTTTTGGTTAGGGTTAGGGTTAGGGCTCTAGTGTCAGTTTAATTTCAGATTGAATTGTTAAAAGATACACATTCTAAAGTTTTGCTGAAAACAGACATTGTCGCGCGAATGGCGTCACTTTCCATATTTGGAGATGACCAAGTGCAGCATTGAACGTCTTGTGCCAAGAATTGGATTTCTTAACTCCAGACTTTGCTGTAGACACTACAATTAAAGATTTATGCATTGAATAGGCCTATTTGAAAGGAAAAAAACCCAAGAACAATAGAGTCAATGGTGTTTTTCAGCGGTGGAAGCCATCTTGAAATGTAAAAAAGCTAAGAGAGTGTCATTTGTATGCAACAAATTCTGTAACTACTTGGACCAGACTACTAAAAAACCCAAAGAAGTGATTGTTGCCAAACAATTCTTGATTATTAAAACGAAAATAAAATTGGTTTGCTTCTGTGTAATTGTATGATTGATTTTATGACTCTGTCTCTCTATCTGTATGCGTATGTATGTGCGTGTGTGTGTGTGTGTGTGTGTGTGCACGTGCGTGTGTGTGTGTGTGTGTGTGTGTGTGTGTGTGCGTGTGCGTGCGTGTGCGTGCGTGCATGTATGCACCCGTCTTTACTTTAACTCATTCAAGTTGTTTCACATATATATGGCCGGAATTAACATAAAGCTATTAATTTGATGCATGCAAGGGAAGTAAATCTTTTTCCTCTTACTATGCATTTGTAGTGGTTTGAAGTGAGGAAACTGCTGCATAGTTTTTCTATATAAAGTCTATACAAAAGTGTGATCTACCACTTCCCTATTAGGTCTAAACCTGAAGTAAACCCCCCTAATCTCCTTTCCTTTAACCCTTTCGCCGCCAAAGTCCATTTTAGCACCACAGTGATTTAACACCTATGTCACTAAAAGGCATCAAATTGGGGTCTATTATCCAAATACCTTATTGTCTAGGTTTGGGAAGTAAGGATGGACATTATTTTATATACATGTATATGTCACAGAAGAATCCCCCAATACTGCAGATGGGTGTTATTCTGTACCCAGGTAAATTTAATGGAACATTTTGTCTGAAATATGGCTGGCGGTGAAAGGGTTAAATGTATGTTTTGTTTGTGTGTATGGCTGGAGTCATTTGTGATTTTTGTTAATAATTCAAAATCATGCGATGTGAATGAGTTAAAAGTTCACAATGTTATTGATCATTTCTAACATTTTTATTTTAATATTTTTTATTGAGATCAGACCTGGTATTGCAGTACCTCCAAGATATGTTCAGAGCTTTGAATGATGGTCGGTTGATGGTTCATTCCATATGTGCTATTTGGCAGCCGAGTGGACGTAAAACCTAACTTTCATTCATAATTTCTAACCTCACACACACACACACACACACACACACACACACACACACACACACACACACACACACACACGGAAAGCGCTCATTAGTTTGTTTTCTGCAAAATAAGTTTATTTGTTGTGTTCCAGAGTATATAAAAAATCACTTTCATTTTTTTTTAAACAGTAAATAGAAACGAGGCAAGTGGAGGCTGATTAGCACAACTCGCTCAGTGTGAAACAGTCTTAAAACATGACTGTTTTAGGTACAATAAACTTATTTTTAAACTGTAAATTTTACAGGGTGGAAATTGTTTTTAAAGTATAGTTCCTTTGCTAAAATTAAAAAAATGACTAGGAAATTAGGTGTAAAACGATATTTCCTGAAAAATTTGAGCGAGGAAAAAAATAGTTCGCTATAAGAGAGGGTATGAAATGAAAGTAACGAAAAAACCCACCTTATTTAATTCATTAGTTTTATTCAGAGTGTAAAACATAAATGAAAGAAAATCTTTATTTTCATTAAAAAAAGGGTAAGAATTGATAAAACAAGACCGATTGCAAGAACTTCAGCAAAAACCTTTCTCAGTGTAACCGAGGTCTGTTGAAAACGTGGCTATATGAATAAGTTAACTATGAAGCTGCAGAAAAGAAAGTGCTAAGGTTAATAAAACTTTGAAACGAAAGAAATCTGCGTAAGAAATGAGGTGTAAAACAAAATATGATTTGAACAGCTAAAGCTAGAGGCTTGCACCCAGGCCTTGACAAACCTGTTTGTCTTAGCTCCAGACGGGAACATCGAAAGTTTAGAAGGGAAAAAAATTGAAAATCTGTTCCAGGATCAGACAAACTTAGATTGTTATGAGCTGAAGTATCAATTTACTATTATTACTTACAAGACACATGACCAATCTTGGAAATATGTTTTAAAACATGTTTTAAGTATCGCTGACATCAAGTGACTTTCATGATTTTCTTTTTTCATTACAATGTCAATATTTTAAGAGGAAGGAAAATGTTTGTTTTTTTATAAAGCAGTGGGTTGAAACAGACATACTGACAATAATAGATTTACTGAAATTTATGATAAAGGGCATTTACTTTCATTTGAAAATTTTAGTTAAAAAGTTCTAAACGTAGAAACCAATTATTTGCTGTTTTTGTAATAATAAATTAAAATACGATTCGATCCCCAGATACAAAATATTAAATACTATAAACTGGACTGTGGTTAGAAGGGAAAGAAATGTATTGATTCAATCCGTGTGAAATCAGAACAAAGTATACCTCGTATCGGTATATGGAAAATAAAACGTTGACAATTTCATAAGAAATCAATTTGTATCATCATTAGTAAAGTTAGTTTTACGTCCTCGGCCGAAGCCATACCAGACATTATTATTAACTTAGATATTGGGGAGAGAGGCAAGGGGGCAATATCATCATTTTGTTTTGCTTTTTACATGTATGCCTAATTTGATTTGTTCATTTATTCGTGTTTGTAAAAACATTTTTTTAATCAATACTACACAACTTAGATGATTTCAAAAGAGATTATTATTTATAATTTTTCCTACGCGCAGATAATGTTCTTTCCACACGCAAAATCCCTGACTCGTTCTCGTTGGCCTTGTGTATCGAGGAAGAAAAAAATATGGTTCAATTATTTTGCCATTGTAGAATTGCAGGACATTCTTTTTAACAAATTGGAGACACTTCTGAAATATGCTTGTGAAACTTGTGCAAATCAAGTTTTCTGGAACTCTTATTCTTGTTGGTAACAGTGAGGGCTTTAATACCGATAAGCAGATAGATTTTATGTTTTACTTACTAAATTCCCACAAACGCAAGTTGACTGGCAACGAACCTCATTACAGTCTTTACTAAGATGTTAAAAAATGTTTTTTAGGGTATTATTTTAAAGCAATGTTTGGAGAGAAAACACTTTTTGATTGTCCACGACTCCCATAATTATCTCCTTATTAGATAGGGCATTATGTTCTAAACTGTTTTTGTAATTTTGTTTTTATTTATTGACTTGATTTCATACTTATTAGGAAATCGTGTTTAATAGTTGTTGCACAAAGTTATTTACCTCAACAACAATGGAACTCGCCTGCCTGTATATGCACTCTTTTGTTCCAGTTATTGGTTATCTTTTGGGTTGTTTGTTACATAATAATTATTTGTGTGCCCAATTTGGCTTGTTTCTTTAGTTATGATTTTTGGCTGGTTTTTGTGTGTGTGTGTATTTTTCCACATGATCTTATTTTTTCTCTTAATTTATTTGATCTGTCAGCGCACTGTCCTCTTTCTGCACATTAAAAAAAATTCGTTATTCCGAAATAAAAGAGATTTTCAAAAAGTAGGTGTAAAGCGCGGCTGATTTCATGCACAGTATCAGTAGACAGAACGAGTGTCTCACACAATGTGACCCGGGCCTTTAGAAAATGTTGGCTGTTGTAGTGAGCCTTACGGTGGTAAAGTTTAAACAAAAATCCTAGTTAATGAGCATGCATATTGTTTTTGAAAACCCGCAAAGAATATTTACAGATAGAAAAACTGGATTTTCATTGCAGCCCGGGCCTTTAATACCGCGACTGGTCTAATTGGTTGTTCCTCTCTACATCATTTGTTTTAGGTGTTCTTCTTCATTATCTATTCATGCTTTCTTGTGTCTTTTTCATTATCTATGAATGCTTTTTTGTTTCTTTTTCATTATCTATTTATGCTTTTTTGTGTCTTTTTCATTATCTATTTATGCTTTTTTGTGTCTTTTTCATTATCTATTTATGCTTTTTTGTATCTTTTTCATTATCTATTTATGCTTTTTTGTGTCTTTTTCATTATTTATTTATGCTTTTTTGTGTCTTTTTCATTATCTATTTATGCTTTCTTGTGTCTTTTTCATTATCTATTCATGCTTTTTTGTGTCTTTTTCATTATCTATTCATGCTTTTTTGTGTCTTTTTCATTATCTATTTATGCTTTTTTGTGTCTTTTTCATTATCTATTTATGCTTTTTTGTGTCTTTTTCATTATTTATTCATGCTTTTTTGTGTCTTTTTCATTACCTATTTATGCTTTTTTGTGTCTTTTTCATTATCTATTCATGCTTTTTTGTGTCTTTTTCATTATCTATTTATGCTTTTTTGTGTCTTTTTCATTATCTATTTATGCTTTTTTGTGTCTTTTTCATTATTTATTCATGCTTTTTTGTGTCTTTTTCATTACCTATTTATGCTTTTTTGTGTCTTTTTCATTATCTATTTATGCTTTTTTGTGTCTTTTTCATTATCTATTCATGCTTTTTTGTGTCTTTTTCATTATCTATTTATGCTTTTTTGTGTCTTTTTCATTATCTATTTATGCTTTTTTGTGTCTTTTTCATTATCTATTCATGCTTTTTTGTGTCTTTTTCATTATCTATTTATGCTTTCTTGTGTCTTTTTCATTATCTATTCATGCTTTGCTGGTGTCTTTTTCATGATCTATTTATGCTTTTTTGTGTCTTTTTCATTATCTATTCATGCTTTGCTTGTGTCTTTCATTATCTATTCATGCTTTGCTTGTGTCTTTCATTATCTATTCATGCTTTGCTTGTGTCTTTTTCATTATCTATTCATGCTTTGCTTGTGTCTTTCATTATCTATTCATGCTGTTTGTTTGTTTTTCCCCATTATGTATTTTTTTCTTTACATTTTTTTTTAATCTATTCATGCTTTTTCTTCGTTTTTTTTTTTTAATCATCTATCCATGCTTTGTGTGTGTGTGCGCGTTGTTGTTTTTGTTTAATCTATTCATGCTTCTTTTTTCTTTTTTTTCTTCTTTTTTTTTGGGGGGGGGCATTTCATAATCTATTCATGCTTTTTTGTGTTTAACCCCCCCAGCCCCCGATCTATTCATGCTTTTGGGGTTTTTTCATGATGTATTCTTGTCTCTGTGTGTGTGTGTGTGTGTGTGTGTGTGTGTGTGTGTGTGTGTGTGTGTGTGTGTGTGTGTGTGTGTGTGTGTGTGTGAATTATCTATTCATGCATTTTTTTTGATTTTTTATTATCTATTCATTATGTTTTTGGGGTTTTTTCCCCCCATTTTATGATGTTTTTAATTTTGTTTAGATTTTAATCTCACAACGCATTGGCTTTTTTTGCATGTCTGTAATTTTCGTAGTTTGAAATAGAAAACACTGTTTGAAACACTTGAAAAAAAATTTCATTCCGAACAAATCCCAGCTAATTTCATGAAAAACCCCATTGATACCTCACACGCAGTGTAACCCGGGCCATTAAAATGTCGTCTGTTTCAGTGAGCCTTAACGTGGTTAACAGCGTGGTTAATCAGTTACCCTCAAAATGTAAAAAAAACCCACATATTCCATTTTTGACTTCAAAATCGACACAAACTCTAAATTCAAGAAGTCTGTGGAGAGATAGAACGAGTAGGTCGCACAGTGTGACCAGTCCTTAATGGTAGAGCGAGCGACTGGCCCCCTGTGACCCGGGCCTTTACACACTGCGGAGGACTTAGTTGGCCGTGGAGGTCATCTCAGAGGCCACATCCGAGGTCATCTCAGACGCCATCTCAGAGGTCATCTCAGAGGCCATCCCAGAGGCCATCCCAGAGGCCATCCCAGAGGTCATCTCAGAGGTCATCTCAGAGGCCATGGAGGTGCTCATGGCGGAGCTGGACTGAGGGAGGTTTCCCTGACTAAAGGACATGGCAGAGGCAGTGGACTTCAGTTGATGCAGCTCCTTCATCTGTTCACCCCTGGAGCAAACAAACAAAGAAAACGGGTTGGAGTCATCGGAATTAGAGTCCAAATATTTTTCACCACTGAAAATCAAACAAACAAAGAAAACGGGTTGAAGTCATCGGAATTAGAGTCCAAATATTTTTCACCACTGAAAATCAAACAAACAAACATAGAAAACGGGTTGAAGTCATCAGAATTAGAGTCCAAATATTTGTTACCACTGAAAATCAAGCAAACAAACAAAGAAAACGGGTTGGCGTCATCAGAATTAGAGTTCCAAATATTTGTTACCACTGAAAATCAAACAAACAAACAAAGAAAACGGGTTGGCGTCATCAGAATTAGAGTCCAAATATTTTTTTACGACTGAAAATCAAGCAAACAAACAAAGAAAACGGGTTGGCGTCATCAGAATTAGAGTTCCAAATATTTTTTACCACTGAAAATCAAGTAAACAAACAAAAACAACCAAAAAAACAATGCAGAACAACAACAACAAAACAGTTTACAATCATTGGACTTGGACCCCCAAACCATCTTCCAACCCTGAGAAAAAAGCAGCAACAAAGAAACAATATAAAACAAGTTTTACAGTCAGTTGAATTAGAGTTCCAGACATATCTTAGCCCTGAGGGAAAAATAAACAACAAAGCCAAACAACAAAAGAATGCAAGGTTTACAGTCTTTGGGATTAAAGCCCCAGCCACTACCATAACTGATCGGAGCAACTTTACCAACTCAAAACAATGACAGTAATACACGTCTGTCAATGAACAGTTTTGTGCAGAACTAAACAACAAAGCGAAACAACGGGGGAAAAAACAAGGTTTACTTAAAACAATTTTAATTTATTTTAGTTTTTTTATTTTTACTTTTTTTATATGCTTCTTCATATTTTTTTGTAATAATGTTTTTCTTCTTGATCGTTTTCTGTCGTAATATTTGTAAAGCGCTCTGAGGATGATTTTTTGTATCATCGAAGAGCGCTATAGAAGCTTTATTTATTATTTATTATTATTATAAACCAGCCAAAGTCAACCGCAGGGGTTCTAACACACAACTTGAAGAACACCATGGCTTGAACGTAGCGTGTCTCATCATTTGATATTATAGAGTAATATTTAGTTGACATTTACCAAATACGATTGATTAACCAAGCGATTTCCCGCAACAATGATCGTGATCTCCTTGATAATAATTATGTGGTTATTGAGATATAAGCCGTCAAAAAAATCAAGAAGCATAACTCCTCAAAATTATAATAATCTGGATGTCCATTCACTAGTTTGACGTGAGGGTATTACTTTTTTGTCCTTTGCCCGACTATGGTCGGCAAAGGAGTCTAGTATTGTTGCTTTCTTGTCTGTCTGTATGTCCGTACGTCCGGGTTCTATCTTGTTGTTTAATCAAACTTTTAACACCAAAATCAACATATAACTGGAGAACTTCAGATTGTGGTTGATATTTGTTTTATCTTTTTGTTGAGCACTTGGATAAAGCTGCCTCAACTGAAACATGCCTTTAGTTCACCCTAGAAATGCCTCCTGCATGGGTGCGCCTGGGACATTTAAAAAATCCTGCAAGGGGGCAGCCCTAGTGGAGTGCAAGGACAGCGCACACACATTTACTGCTGTTTTCACCCCTCTAGACTAGTACAAGTGCTACATTCCTTTGAATATAGCAAATGCTTATATAAGGCCATTTTTATTGTACAAGTTTGTGTACGTTGTTTCTCAAATTCTCATAATCTAGCGACACCGGCTCTAGGAAATTTTAAAATCCTGCAATTCAGGACATCATGAAAGAAGGAGCATCCATGCTCCTGACTAACAGAAATGCCTCCTGACTTACATAAATGCCTCCTGACTTACATAAATGCTTCATGACTTACAGAAATGCCCCCTGACTTACATAAATGTCTCCTGACTAACAGAAATGCCTCCTGACTTACAGAAATGCCTCCTGACTTACAGAAATGCCCCCTGACTTACAGAAATGCCCCCTGACTTACATAAATGCTTCATGACTTACAGAAATGCCCCATGACTTAGAGAAATTACCCCTGACTTACAGAAATGTTTCATGACTTACAGAAATGCTTCATGACTTAATTACAGAAACGCCTCCTGACTTCATGAATTACATAAATGCCTTATGACTTACAGAAATGCTTCATGACTTACATAAATACCCCCTGACTTACAGAAAGGCATCCTGACTTACAGAAATGCCTCCTGACTAAATGCTTCATGACTTACATAAATGCCCCCATACTTACAGAAAGGCCTCCTGACTTACAGAAAGGCCTCCTGACTTACAGAAAGGCCTCCTGACTTTACAGAAATGCCTCCTGACTAAATGCTTCATGGCTTACAGAAATGCCTCCTGACTTACAGAAATGCTTCATGACTTTATAAATGCCTCCTGACTTACAGAAATGCCTCCTGACTTACATAAATGCCCACTGACTTACACTGATAAATGCCCACTGACTTTTTTGCCCCCTGACTTAGATATGCCTCCCGACTTACAGAAATGCCTCCTGACTAAATGCTTCATGGCCTACAGAAATGCCTCCTGACTTACAGAAATGTCTCCTGACTTACACAAAATGCACCCCGACTTACAGAGATGCCTCCTGATTTACAGAAATGCCTCCTGACTTACAGAAATGCCCCCTGACTCAAAGAAATGCCTCCTGACTTACGGAAATGCCTCCTGACTTACGGAAATGCCTCCTGAATTACATAAATGCCCCCTGACTCAAAGAAATGCCCACTGACTTAAAGAAATGCCTCCTGACTTACGGAAATGCCTCCTGACTTACACAAATGCCTACCGACTTACACAAATGCCTCCTTACGGAAATGCCCTCTGACTTACAAAAATGCTTCTTTACTTACAGAAATGCCCTATGACTTAGGGAAATGCCCTCTGACTTTGAGAAATGCCCCCCTGACTTACAGAAATGCCCTCTGACTCACAGTCACACCACTACTGAGATGTTGCAACTGAAAAGAACAATGGCATTATGTTTATCATTGATCAAGATACAGACAAACTTCAGCAGTTTCATTGTACAGCAGATATCAGCGTCAGAATGGGGCTACAGACAAACTTCAGCAGTTTCATTGTACAGCAGATATCAGCGTCAGAATAGGGATACAGACAAACTTCAGCAGTTTCATTGCACCACAGCAGATATCAGCGTCAGAATGGGGCTACAGACAAACTTCAGCAGTTTCATTGTATAGCAGATATCAGCGTCAGAATGGGGATACAGACAAACTTCAACAGTTTCATTGTACCACAGCATAATTATATCAGCGTCAGAACGGGGCTACAGACAAACTTTAGCAGTTTCATTGTACCACAGCAGATTAGTTAAATGATGATAAAACAGAGGCTATTCAGTTTGTTCCGCAAAATCATGCTCAAAATCTCCCACCCTCTATAGAGCTTTGTTCCACCGAAATTACGTTTATATCGTGCGTTCGTGATCTCGGCCTTCATATTGACTCTGATCTATCTATGAAACAACACATTATCAAAATCTGTCAAGCCTGCTTTCTTGAAATCCGTCGCATTAGTTCAATTAGACCCTTCCTGACTGAAAATGCTACAAAGACACTTGTCACTTCCTGTATTCTGTCTAGATTAGATTATTCCAATGCCCTCCTCCTAGGCCTTCCTACAACCTCTCTCCAACCTTTTCAACGTGTTCAAACTTCTGCCGCGCGCCTTGTATTCAGAGTACCAAAACGGCACCATACATCAGATCTTTTAACGAAACTACACTGGCTCAAAATCGAATACCGAATCAAATACAAATTTGCCTGCCTCTGCTACAAAATCGTTACAAAAGACGCACCAGCCTATCTTTGCAACCTTTTCCAGATCTACGTTCCTGCCCGCAGCCTTCGTTCTTCCTCTGATGACCGTATTTTTCAAATTCCCTCTTACCATCGGAAACAACACGGCTCCAGGGCATTTTCAGTTTCAGCTGCTACACTCTGGAACTCACTCCCTTTCAGCCTCCGTCATGCCAAATACTTAGTAACGTTTAAGTCTGCTCTGAAAACCCACTACTTCAAACTGCAGCTGCAGAGTACATCTAAAACTGGGAAATATTGCCAGCCACTCTATTTGTCCATCTTGTTATGTGTATGTGTGTCATCACGCGTTCTCTCTTTCTCTCTGTGTGTGTGTGTGTGTGTGTGTGTGTGTGTGTGTGTGTGTGTGTGTGTGTGTGTGTGCGTGTGTGCGTGCGTGCGTGCGTGCGTGCGTGCGTGCGTGTGCGTGTGTGTGTGCGTGCGTGCGTGCGTGTGTGCGAGCGCGCGTGTATGTGTATGTGTGCGTGCGTGCGCGCGAGCGCGCGTGTATGTGTATGTGTGCGTGCGTGCGCGCACGTGTGTGTGTTGTGTATGTGTGCGTGCGCATGTTTGTGTAGTGTGTGTGCGTGTGATGCGTTCATGTAGGCCCCTATATGAGTGTATGTATGCATGGTGTGTGTGTGCGTGCGTGCGTGCGTGTGTATATATATATATATATATATATATATATATATATATATATATATATATATATATATATATGTGTGTGTGTGTGTGTGTGTGTGTGTGTGCGACTGTATGCGTGTGCTGGTTGTGTGTGTGTTGTTTTTGTGAGTATGTTGTTGTAAATGCTATGCTGTTATTTCATGCTTGTGAATTGTGCGACAATGCATGTGTGCATTGTTACCGGCCAAACGAAGTCTGACCGGTATTCTTTTGTCTGCTCATGTTATTGGAATTTTGTTTCATGTTTTTATTCCATTTCAATTTTGTGTAAAGCGCCCTGTAGCCTACATAGTAGGATGGGCGCTATATCACTTTTCCTCATTATTATTTTTCTCATTATTCAGCGTCAGAACGGGGATACAGACAAATTTTAATAGTTTCATTTTACCACAGCAGATATCAGCGTCAGAATGGGGCTACAGAGAAACTTCAGCAGTTTCATTGTACCACAGCAGATATCAGCGTCAGAATGGGGCTACAGACAAACTTCAGCAGTTCTTCTTCTTGACTGTACGTGGCCACAATCAACACTTTGATTATCATGCCACGGAACCGGAAAGGTTCGAGATCACTTTTGCCGGAAGAAAGGCTCAAGGCCTGAGAAGAAATAAAACAACAGAGAGAGCACAGATACGAAAACTAGGAAACTGTTCATCCGTTGGGTTGTTGGAAGAGGGGAGGAGGGGGTGGGGGAAGATGGGGGACCAAAGGGGGGGATGGGAGAGGGGGGGAAGGGAGAGGGGGGGGGGCTGTTGGTGCTTGTTAGTCTGACGACCCCAGAGTGGGGCCATCAGACGTGGCGGCTGCAGCAGGAGGTTTTCCAGTCAGGTGCTCCCAGACTCTAGTCGCGAAGCTCTCTGGAGTTCTGGCCTCAACTGCTGCTGAAGGTAGGATGTTCCACTCCCTGATTGTACGTGGAAAAAAGGAACTATGTCGGTATTGTGTTAGACATTGGGGGACAAGGAATTGCAGTGTGTGTCCTCTGCGCTGTCGTTCTGGTTGGGGGACAAGTCTGTTCTTATTGACGCTCAACATGTCATTTTGTATTTTATACAGCATGGTGAGTCTTGTCACCTGGCGGCGTTGCTGCAGGGAGCTCCAATCAAGCCTCTGGAGCATTGCTGTGACGCTGGCTGTCCTACGGTATTGATTGAGGACGAATCTTGCTGCTCTCCGTTGGATCATCTCCACTCTGTCGATGTTCTTCTGAGTGGAGGGGTCCCACACTGAGCAGGCATATTCAAGAAGCGGCCTTACAAAGGCTATATAGGCTTTTGCTCTCAGCTCAGTGGAGGCGATCTTGAGGTTGCGACGGAGAAAGCCGAGCGTCTGACTGGCTTTAGCTGTGACGGCACTCAGATGGATGTCCCAGCTGCCGTTTGCCTGGAGGGTGACGCCCAGGTACTTTGCCGACTGCACTGTGTCCAGGGTGTGCCCATGAAGTTGGTAGGAGAAATGCGAGGGTTTCCCAGGGTGAAACTGCATGTCCCATTTCTTCTCGATCTCCCATTCCTCGAGGCGCTGGAGGTCTTGCTGTAAATGGGCATGGTCTTCCCCTGAGAAGATGAGTCGGTAGACTGCAGTATCATCCGCGAACAGTTTCATTGTACCACAGCAGATATCAGCGTCAGAACGGGGCTACAGACAAACTTCAGCAGTATTATTGTACCACAGTAGATAGGGGAAGACGGGGTAAAAAGCGCATGGGCGGGTAAGAAGCCCACCCCAATTATCTCATGAAATGAAGCAAATTTCAGTCTAATTTTGCCCATGAGACGAGCGTTAATGTCTAGCATTCGTCTCATGGGCAAATTTGACTGAAATTTGCTTCATTTCATGAGATAATTGGGGTAGGCTTCTTACCCGCCCATGCGCTTTTTACCCCGTCTTCCCCTATCAGCGTGCGCGTCAGAATGGGAATACAGACAAACTTCAGCATTTTCATTGTACAGCAGATATCAGCGTCAGAATGGGGCTACAGACAAACTCCAGCAGTTTCATTGTACAGCAGATATCAGCGTCAGAATGGGGATACAGACAGACTCCATCACATTTACAACTATCTTTGAAGCTCGCCTAATTGGCCTTTATCAAGATACACTGTATAACAAAGTGAAGTAGCGTAGTCTGTCACGTTTATGAATTTCTGCGCATTGTTGAGCTAGAGAGTAGAGACATATAGAATAAGATAGAAGATGAAGGGGAGGAGGAGATGGGAGGTTACCCTCTTTTCATCAGGTCTTCGCGTTCTGAAAAAAGAGAACACACGCACACGCACACGTACACACACACACACACACACACACACACACACACACACACACACACACACACACACACACACCATACATATCATAATCTTCAAGAACGACGTTCTCACAAAAAGTACCTAAAAAACAAAATAAAATAATCATACTACAGAAAATGCCTTCAGCCAGTTTTAGCAAGCGCGCGCACGCACGCACGTACACACACACACACACACACACACACACACACACACACACACACACACACACACACACACACACATAGGTGCACACACACACGTACACCCCCCTCCCCGCTCCCCCCACACACATACATTTGCGTGCGCACAAGCACTCATACACGAATACAATCTAACAGGGAACTTGTCAAATTCTATTTTCGCCTGGCCTAACACTACAAGCATAAGTAGGCCTAATCCTACCACAACTGTCCCGTATAACATGAATATGGGTTGATTAACTGGGTATGATTAATGATTCTGCATAATAACTTTAACAAATTTTGCTAAATTCTCTTGCGTTTTCTTATTCCCACTTGTAAACAAATCGTGGAATTTAATAATATTAGGGTGTCTACGGAAATAGGGTTTTAGGAAGTCATTTCTATAATTACTAAAATACTGGCAATTAAAAATGAAATGAAATTCATCTCCTAAACTATTAGTATTGCACTTTGTACAAACTCTCTCTTCACGTGCAATGTTTTGTGTCCGTCCTGTCTGTATTGGTAATCTATGGTTAAGTGTCCTATATTTAAGTATATGTTTGGCCTGATATTCTGGCAGGATTAATAAATGGAACATAGAAAATGCTTCACTGCCTGCTCTGTTTTTTTCAGCAAACAATCAAACATAACGCAAACATTTGTAACATTCATTTACAGATACAGACCATCAAAGATAACGCAAAATTGTGTTAAATTCATTTACAGAGAGAGGCCAGTAAAATCAACCTATGTTTGGCCTAATTAAATAACAGCTTCACCTTCAACTCTCCGGTTGGGCTCTCAGTCGTCGGTACAGACACACAGACAAACAGATAAACACACACACACACACACACATTGTGAATCTTACTCAGTGATTGGGATCCCAGTCGCTTGTAGACGACGACACACACAGCCGCCAGAACAAGAGGGATCAGCATCCCGAGGGCCAGACTTACGTACTCTGTGAGACAACAGCAATTAATTAAAGAATAGTGTTTATGAGAAGGCCAGGCCTCTCTGTGAGAGAACAGCAATCCATTAAAGAATAGTATTAATGAGAAGGCCAGACCTCTGTGAGAGAACAGCAGTTCATTAATGAATAGTGTTAACGAGAAGGTCAGACCTACGTACTCTGTGAGAGAACAGCAATTAATTAAAGAATAGTGTTTATGAGAAGGCCAGGCCTCTCTGTGAGAGAACAGCAGTTCATTAAGGAATAGTGTTTATGAGAAGGCCAGGCCTCTCTGTGAGAGAACAGCAATCCATTAAATAATAGTGTTAATGAGAAGGCCAAACCTCTCTGTGAGAGAACAGCAGTTCATTAATGAATAGTGTTAATGAGAAGGCCAGGCCTCTCTGTGAGAGAACAGCAATCCATTAAATAATAGTGTTAATGAGAAGGCCAAACCTCTCTGTGAGAGAACAGCAGTTCATTAAAGAATAGTGTTAATGAGAAGGCCAGGCCTCTCTGTGAGAGAACAGGATTTCATTAATGGATAGTGTTAATGAGAAGGCCAGACCTATCTGTGAGAGAACAGCAGTTCATTAATGAATAGTGTTAATGAGGTCAGACCTACGTACTCTGTGAGAGAACAGCAATTCATTAATGAATAGTGTTAATGAGAAGGTCAGGCCTCTCTGTGAGAGAACAGGAATTCATTAATGAATAGTGGTAATGAGAAGGTCATGTTGAAGTGATTCAGAAAAGCTGTCACGACATTTTGTGTGCGTGTGCGTGTGCGTGTGTGTGTGTGTGTGTGTGCGCGCGTGCGCGCGCGTGCGTGTATATATATATATATGTGTGTGTGTGTGTGTGAGAGAGAGAGAGAGAGAGAGAGAGAGAGAGAGAGAGAGAACTCAACTCAAACATTTTAATGATAAGGCCTTGTGCCCGTATCACATATGGGTAGGGGGGTGGGGGGCGAGAAGTATATAAACCATAAGATAAACAGAAGTTATATAAGATAACAGAAACGAATAAGGAGGAAATGCGGCATTGCGAGAAAACATCAAAGAAACATTTATTTGTTCAAAATTGTCACAATTGTGCATTGAAGGAGAATTGCGATACTATAATACAAAACAGTAGTTTCGTTACCATTATGTTGAATCGCATTGACTATATTTCGACAACAATTTATGGTAAATATTGTACACAACGATCAAGAAGGGGGTAGGCAGTTCAAAGGAAAATATTTCAAACGCACACACATACACACACACATACACACGCGCGCGCGTTCATTACTGATTAGTGTGTGTGTGTGTGTGTGTGTATGTGCGTGTGCGTGTGCGTGTGGCGTGCGTACGTGCGCGTGCGTGCGTGCGTGTGTGAGAGAGAGAGAGAGAGAGAGAGAGAGAGAGAGAGAGAGAGAGAGAGAGAGAGAGAGAGAGAGAAGCAGAGAGAGAGACAGAGCGACACCTTTGGCTATAGGCCTGTACAGTCTTGTAGGGGAAGACGGGGTAAAAAGCGCATGGGCGGGTAAGAAGCCCACCCCAATTATCTCATGAAATAAAGAAAATTTCAGTCAAATTTGCCCATGAGACGAATGTTAGACATTAACGCTCGTCTCATGGGCAAAATGAGACTGAAATTTGCTTCATTTCATGAGATAATTTGGGTGGGCTTCTTACCCGCCCATGCGCTTTTTACCCCGTCTTCCCCTAGTTATATTTTGGAGCCCAGCAGTTTTAGGCATAAAGTAAACAGAAGTATACTAACGAAAACAGACATGAGCAAAAAACATAGTCCCTGTCCCCTCTGTAAGGCGGAGTACAATAATTTAAATAAAAGAAGATAAACCCCTAAGTCAGTAGCCTCACCGATTGTTCCTAAAGACTTTCCGTGATGCACAGAGGAGGCTGAAACACAGCAAACAAACAAATAATAATAATGAAGAGAAAAGTGTTGGCTGCTGGATCAGGACAACTCGCACTAACCTTGACAGGGGACCTGTTGATCCTTGGTAGGGAGAGTTTGTCAAGCGTTCGAGCTTAGCTCTTTTTCCACACTGAGATGCAAGGGCTTTGTTGTAGCCTAGTAGAAAAGTGTCTTGTTGATTAGAATACAGTTCACATAAGTTGGTAGGGACAAAAAACACTCAATTCGAGGCTGGTAGATTGAACAGATTTCAGGGTGAATAGTGAGGGAAGGATGGCAGGTTGTAAGGGTGGGGGTAGGGGAAGAGTAGTAGTGAGATGAGGAGAGATTGCAGCAAGGTGGGTTGTTGGCTGTTGAGGGAAGGGTGGGTGGGAGTTTAAGTTGGAGAGAGAGAGGGGAAAGAATAAGCGACTGAGTGAGTGTGTATTTGCACACGCGCGCGCGCGTATGTGTGCGTTTGTGCGTGCGTGCGCGGCTGTGTGTAAGTGTGCGCGTGTGAGTGTGCGTGTGCGAGAGTGCGCGTGCATGCGTGCATATTTTACAGATCTGATACATGAATTTGCATTTTGTTTTGTATGTGAATAGATCTGTCTGTATGTGGGTTGGTGATTGTGGTGCGTGTGTGCATGTATGTTTCTGAGTGCGTGCGTTCGTCCATGTAAATGCTTGTGTGCTTCTATTTTTGATTGTGTGCGCGCGAGTATGTTCGTGTATGTGCGCACACTCCTGTTCCTCTTTTGTCATGAATGCCCCCTTTATAGAGCGCCATTCACACAGACAGACAGAGATACGCACAGACAGACAGACAGTCATGTTGCCATACCACATTGAAACCTCCTGGTTTTTGTGTGTTTTTTGCTGTCCCATCTTCTGGGCTGTACAGTGGCGTTGCTCCCACGCCGCTCGTTCCGAATCCCAATTCGCAGCTACACCCCGGCTTGTTCAAGTCGCAGAATCCGAGACCAGCAGTCCAAGGGGAGCGAATATATGTTAGGCCGTCAGGAGGCAACCAACCGAGGAGACACTGCACTTCTGCTGAGTCACTTCGGTGGAGTTCAGTGGAGCCTGTTCAGGACACCACCTACTAAGCCCCCTACTGACGACACTATTCTCTTAGTCGCGGAGCCAGCGTGAGTGAGGTCCTCCTCCGAGGGCGCCACCACGACCGTCCACCGACAGCTCCCAAGAACACACTGATCCCCATGACTTTGACCCGAACGCACCAAGGCATAGACTGAATTGGAAACCAAAACTGAGGTCACCATGAGAGCTGGGCATGCAAAGCCACAGGATCTGATACATTTAAAAACATTTTTATGATTGATGGAAAATGAGGCCGATGATAACGATGATGATGATGCTATGGAGTTCCGTATCGGTCTGAGACTGCATGGCAGGGCTGTATTCTACGCTTCCTTTCATAATGATATCCCGGTGTCAACCAGGCCCGAGAACTACAGACACCTGCAGTGTTGGTCTTGCAATTAGAGCAACACTCTCAGAATCGCATCCGTTAAGCGGATGAAACTCGACTGTGTGGTTTCAGTCTTCCCATTGAGCCTATAGCCACTCACTCTGGGTAGGAGTCGGTCCAGGACCGAAAACAAACCTCGCCTATGATGGGATTCGAACCCAAGCCCTCCCAGCCAGTAGTCCGCGACGCTAACCACTACACCACGGCGGCTGGAAACAACAGAC
>CM065685.1:2839203-2841703 GCA_017654935.2 Phymorhynchus buccinoides | reverse complement strand
AAATGGAAACAACCCCTCTATAGTATGTGTGAGTGAAATGGAAACAACCCCTCTATAGTATGTGTGAGTGAAATGGAAACAACCCCTCTATAGTATGTGTGAGTGAAATGGAAACAACCCCTCTATAGTATGTGTGAGTGAAATGGAAACAACCCCTCTATAGTATGTGTGAGTGAAATGGAAACAACCCCTCTATAGTATGTGTGAGTGAAATCTATAGTATGTGTGAGTGAAATGGAAACAACCCCTCTATAGTATGTGTGAGTGAAATGGAAACAACCCCTCTATAGTATGTGTGAGTGAAATGGAAACAACCCCTCTATAGTATGTGCATGGGTACAACCTCACCAAATTGAAAATAAACTGAAAGGCAGGGGTTCAGGGATCACATGGCCCCGGCAGGGTACAGGGGCAGAGCCCCGTCGGACGATTCAGGGGGGCAAGTTAAGAGAGAGAGATAACGAGATAGACAGACAGTTAAAATGATAGACAGAGACAGTTTGAGTTTGATAAGCCTTGTAAAATTATTGCATTGCCTTTGTAAACTTCCAAGATAGAAGCACCAAGTTTAAAACGCCCTAAATCGCTTGTGGTCATTTTTTTATGAATTAAAAAAACCTGAAGTTCAGTTTTTTTGGTACAATTAAAATTACTGAAATCAGTGTAACAAGAGGCAAAGCCTGCAAGGCTCACGTCTGATTTTTTATTACTATAGCAGGCATGGGAATTCCCATGACAATTTCCATGCCTGTATAAGAGAGAATACTGTTATGTAGACACTTGTGCATCTGAAAACATAATTAATTTTTATTTTATTGTGTAAATTAAAATTATTTCTATGCACCCCTACCCCTTTCTTTAAAATTTAAATAATATATGTATGCGCATGTAACATAGTGGAGCCCTATTTTTATTTTTGGCAAACAAGTAAAATTGAAAAGCATATTGACCAAGCTTTCAGAAAAAACATAGTGATCAGGGCCTGTTATCCGAAGATATTTTATATTAGTCCTAATATTTTATTTTCGTTTCGTTAATTCTCACCCCCCCCCCCCCCCCCCCCCTCTGCCACAAAGCAAAGGTCAAGGTCACAGCCAGCAAGCTCATCCATGTTTATCTTCCCCTGTACAGTCTTTGCTCATGGTGATCAATCGTCTAGGCCTAGCAAATAAAAGGATTCGTACGTCGAGAAGGCAGTGAAATCGACGAACCCTGGATTTTCCGTATATTTTTTTTCAAGACTGAAATGAATGTGGGCTAAATGTTAAGTACGTCGTCTTGATTATGAGGTAAGGCATGGACTCTAGGCCTAGGCCTTGTTGCCGGAAGTGCAGTAGGCTAAGTTGTGCGCAGAGATGATGTGCAAATGAACACGAACAACCGTTACTCAAAGGCGCAAATATAAAGCTAAACAACCGGGCCGTCAACGCACACACTCGGTACATCCATTTGTTAAAGAAAATATAAGTTGACGACGTTAAAATGTACCTATTTGTACACACCTGAAGTCTTGTGTTTCTTTTTAAAGAGCGTTTTTTGTATATCTAATGGAGAGTCTTCTTTCCAGTATGTATCTCCTACTCGGTACAACACAACAGTAATCTCTTCAACAAATGATTTTCTTTCTTTTGTTCCTTACCGATGTATCTGACTGCTTTGATCGTCGTGACTTGAAGGCTCACGTCAAAATCAAATATCCTGCTAACTTTAACCCTCTAACATCTTATATTTTTTTTGAGAAAATGACAACGTTAAAGTTTCAGTGGAGAGTGAGAGTCTTCTTTAGTTTGAAGAGTGTGACTGAGTCAAGGTTAAAGGTTGCACAACCTTATCTTTATTTTGTTCTTTATCAATGTATCTGACTGCTTTGATTCGTCGTGACTTGAAGGCTCACGTCAAAATCAAGTATTCTGCTAACTTTAACCCTCTAACGCCTTATATGTTTAGAGACAATGACAGCGTTAAGGTTTGAGTTAAAGGTTAAAGGTCGGGGTCCACGGACGCAACACACACACACACACACACCAACACCACACACACACACAACACACACACACAACACCTACACACACACATCACACACACCCCACACACACACACACACAACCGAACATGTACGAATACTATAGACTCACTTTGTTTTTAAAAAACGACGTGAGCCAAAAATGAAAGCGTAGCACCCATGTATGTGTGAGTGAAATAGAAACAACCCCACGTTCCTATTTTAAAGGCCAGGGTGGATTTCACAAACAAGAAGGGACCTCTAAACGTTCCTGACAAGCTCCCTCTGCTACTGTTACCTCCAAGTCCTCAGACCCCCCCAAAACAAAATCCCCCCAAAAACCAACAACAACAAAAACGAAAAAACGAAGCACTGATGCTGAGCTTTCCTCTCCATAAGCGAAAAGTTAGCTCTCTACCTCCCTCATTGGAGGGGCCTTGTTCCACACAACCAGTGGGTCCTCATCATTGTGGGAGAGGGTCTCTGTCTGTCGTTCCT
>CM065685.1:2835362-2838703 GCA_017654935.2 Phymorhynchus buccinoides | reverse complement strand
GTGTGTGCGTTTGAAATATTTTCCTTTGAACTGCCTACCCCCTTCTTGATCGTTGTGTACAATATTTACCATAAATTGTTGTCGACATATAGTCAATGCGATTCAACATAATGGTAACGAAACTACTGTTTTGTATTATAGTATCGCAATTCTCCTTCAATGCACAATTGTGACAATTTTGAACAAATAAATGTTTCTTTGATGTTTTCTCGCAATGCCGCACTTCCTCCTTATTCGTTTCTGTTATCTTATATAACTTCTGTTTATCTTATGGTTTATATACTTCTCGCCCCCCACCCCCCTACCCATATGTGATACGGGCACAAGGCCTTATCATTAAAATGTTTGAGTTGAGTTCTCTCTCTCTCTCTCTCTCTCTCTCTCTCTCTCTCACACACACACGCACACGCACACGCACACGCACACACGCGCACAAAAATGTCGTGACAGCTTTTCTGAATCACTTCAACATGACCTTCTCATTACCACTATTCATTAATGAATTCCTGTTCTCTCACAGAGAGGCCTGACCTTCTCATTAACACTATTCATTAATGAATTGCTGTTCTCTCACAGAGTACGTAGGTCTGACCTCATTAACACTATTCATTAATGAACTGCTGTTCTCTCACAGATAGGTCTGGCCTCATTAACACTATTCATTAATGAACTGCTGTTCTCTCACAGATAGGTCTGGCCTTCTCATTAACACTATCCATTAATGAAATCCTGTTCTCTCACAGAGAGGCCTGGCCTTCTCTTTAACACTATTCTTTAATGAACTGCTGTTCTCTCACAGAGAGGTTTGGCCTTCTCATTAACACTATTATTTAATGGATTGCTGTTCTCTCACAGAGAGGCCTGGCCTTCTCATTAACACTATTCATTAATGAACTGCTGTTCTCTCACAGAGAGGTTTGGCCTTCTCATTAACACTATTATTTAATGGATTGCTGTTCTCTCACAGAGAGGCCTGGCCTTCTCATAAACACTATTCATTAATGAACTGCTGTTCTCTCACAGAGAGGCCTGGCCTTCTCATAAACACTATTCTTTAATTAATTGCTGTTCTCTCACAGAGTACGTAGGTCTGACCTTCTCGTTAACACTATTCATTAATGAACTGCTGTTCTCTCACAGAGGTCTGGCCTTCTCATTAATACTATTCTTTAATGGATTGCTGTTCTCTCACAGAGAGGCCTGGCCTTCTCATAAACACTATTCTTTAATTAATTGCTGTTGTCTCACAGAGTACGTAAGTCTGGCCCTCGGGATGCTGATCCCTCTTGTTCTGGCGGCTGTGTGTGTCGTCGTCTACAAGCGACTGGGATCCCAATCACTGAGTAAGATTCACAATGTGTGTGTGTGTGTGTGTTTATCTGTTTGTCTGTGTGTCTGTACCGACGACTGAGAGCCCAACCGGAGAGTTGAAGGTGAAGCTGTTATTTAATTAGGCCAAACATAGGTTGATTTTACTGGCCTCTCTCTGTAAATGAATTTAACACAATTTTGCGTTATCTTTGATGGTCTGTATCTGTAAATGAATGTTACAAATGTTTGCGTTATGTTTGATTGTTTGCTGAAAAAAACAGAGCAGGCAGTGAAGCATTTTCTATGTTCCATTTATTAATCCTGCCAGAATATCAGGCCAAACATATACTTAAATATAGGACACTTAACCATAGATTACCAATACAGACAGGACGGACACAAAACATTGCACGTGAAGAGAGAGTTTGTACAAAGTGCAATACTAATAGTTTAGGAGATGAATTTCATTTCATTTTTAATTGCCAGTATTTTAGTAATTATAGAAATGACTTCCTAAAACCCTATTTCCGTAGACACCCTAATACTATTAAATTCCACGATTTGTTTACAAGTGGGAATAAGAAAACGCAAAAGAATTTTGCAAAATTTGTTAAAGTTATTATGCAGAATCATTAATCATACCCAGTTAATCAACCCATATTCATGTTATGCTGGACAGCTGTGGTAGGATTAGGCCTACTCATGCTTGTAGTGTTAGGCCAGGCGAAAATAGAATTTGACAAGTTCCCTGTTAGATTGTATTCGTGTATGAGTGCTTGTGCGCACGCAAATGTATGTGTGTGGGGGGAGCGGGGGGGGGGTGTACGTGTGTGTGTGCACCTATGTGTGTGTGTGTGTGTGTGTGTGTGTGTGTGTGTGTGTGTGTGTGTGTGTGTGTGTGTGTGTGTGTGTGCGTGCGTGCGTGTGCGTGCGTGCGCGCGCTTGCTAAAACTGGCTGAAGGCATTTTCTGTAGTATGATTATTTTATTTTGTTTTTTCTTATAGCACAGTAGGTACTTTTTGTGAGAACGTCGTTCTTGAAGATTATGATATGTATGGTGTGTGTGTGTGTGTGTGTGTGTGTGTGTGTGTGTGTGTGTGTGTGTGTGTGTGTGTGTGTGTGTGTGTGTGTGTGTGTGTGTGTGTGTGTGTGTACGTGTGCGTGTGCGTGTGTTCTCTTTTTCAGAACGCGAAGACCTGATGAAAAGAGGGTAACCTCCCATCTCCTCCTCCCCTTCATCTTCTATCTTATTCTATATGTCTCTACTCTCTAGCTCAACAATGCGCAGAAATTCATAAACGTGACAGACTACGCTACTTCACTTTGTTATACAGTGTATCTTGATAAAGGCCAATTAGGCGAGCTTCAAAGATAGTTGTAAATGTGATGGAGTCTGTCTGTATCCCCATTCTGACGCTGATATCTGCTGTACAATGAAACTGCTGGAGTTTGTCTGTAGCCCCATTCTGACGCTGATATCTGCTGTACAATGAAAATGCTGAAGTTTGTCTGTATTCCCATTCTGACGCGCACGCTGATAGGGGAAGACGGGGTAAAAAGCGCATGGGCGGGTAAGAAGCCCACCCCAATTATCTCATGAAATGAAGCAAATTTCAGTCAAATTTGCCCATGAGACGAATGCTAGACATTAACGCTCGTCTCATGGGCAAAATTAGACTGAAATTTGCTTCATTTCATGAGATAATTGGGGTGGGCTTCTTACCCGCCCATGCGCTTTTTACCCCGTCTTCCCCTATCTACTGTGGTACAATAATACTGCTGAAGTTTGTCTGTAGCCCCGTTCTGACGCTGATATCTGCTGTGGTACAATGAAACTGTTCGCGGATGATACTGCAGTCTACCGACTCATCTTCTCAGGGGAAGACCATGCCCATTTACAGCAAGACCTCCAGCGCCTCGAGGAATGGGAGATCGAGAAGAAATGGGACATGCAGTTTCACCCTGGGAAATGTCAAACCTTGCCCGTCACGCGAAGCAGAAAGCCCTCACATTTCTCCTACCAACTTCA